>JAJEKB010001475.1:421806-463026 GCA_022393335.1 Macrotrachela quadricornifera | reverse complement strand
AAGACATTCAGAAATAAATAAATAAATAAACAACACGAAAAAAAAAAACAAACAAATGAATAATACTAAGAACGTGGTTTAAATTGATCACCATCAAAAGGTAATTTAAATTTTTTTATTTCAACCATTAATTGATGAAGATTTGGTAATGATATATTTGATGATATAGTTTTTAAATTTGTATTACTTGATAATAAACGTTGAAAATCATGATAATATGATAAAAATTGTGTAAATACTTCTTTTAATATTGGTTGACTTAATTTAAGAGATGGAAATGAACGTATTACATCATTATGTATTAAATCAAAAGTTTTCTTAAAATCACCACTAAATAATTTACTAATTATTATTAATTTATCTATTGAAACAAAAAAAAATATGTTAAATTGTATAGAAATATAATTAATAAAAAAAAAAAGAATTTTTTTACTTTCTATTTGTTTTGTATTACCATCGGATAAAAATTGATCACTATCACGTACAAATGATATAAGTGGAGAAAAATATGGTATTAAAACTTCTTTAACATATTCATCAATTCTTTCATGAAGTAATGTTTTTACTGCATCACATTCGGGTGAATCTTCATTGGTATATGCCTTTGAAAACAAAATCATTAATAGAAAATTTCAAAGAAATTTTTTTATTATTCATTAGTTGATGAACTAAATTTAGTGGATTTTCGATCTTTAGCTAAGTAAAAAAAACCATCGCGGTAGTGACAGATTTTCAGCCGCGATGGACATCTCTACATGATATCGATCATAAAGAATATTTCTTACTGTTAAAACAGATAATAATAAATCATAATTATTAATAATAAAAATTAATTGTTCTTTTCTTTGTGGAAATTCATTAGCCATTCGAAGTATAAGATTACGTATTTCAGCTTGTAAACGTGTCATTAATGTTGAAATTTTTTCATTTGAAAATTCTTCATTTAATCTTGTAACAGCTCCAGAAAATTCTGCATAACGTCGTACAATCTAAAAATTTGTTTTTTTTCAATAAATAAAAAATATAAACAAACATCAAAAATTTTTTTTCTTACAAAATGTGGATTAAGTTCAATAGATGAAAATTTATGTGGTTCAACACGTTGTACACTATCAATATTAAGTTTCATAATAATTTCAAAACGAGATTCAAACAATTGTATTAACATTGCATGGAATCTAGAAAAAAAAATATGTATATTATATCTAATTTTAAAATATATATATATAATTTACCTATTTAAAATTGATACATTACGTTTATTAGCTATAACTTGATAACGATAAATTAAATGCATACAAAGTAAAATAGCTATTGGATCATATGAATCCGATATATAAGTTTCAACATTTTTTTGTATTAATTTAAATGTTTTATCAAATATTTCCATAAAAAATTCTGGTGCTGTTCGATTTTGTAACATAAAAAAATCACATAAAAATAAATATTCACGACAACAATTATCTAATAAGGCATATTGTTCACTACGAAATAAATATTCATATGGATACTAAAATATTAAAAAAAATCACAAATATTTTTGTTTGTTATTTTTTCTTACTTTTGTTTCAGTTTTTTGTTGAGTATGTGGAACAATTATTGGTGCTTCTAATTCTTGTTTAAGTACACAATCACGATTACCCAAACTAAAGACAGTAGCACGATGTTTTATATTTGGCTTTATTAAATAAACAAGGAAAAGCAGATAAAGATTAAATTAATACAAAAAAAAAAGTTTAACTTACACGAGCACTAGCAGAAAAAAATGAAATATTTGATCGAGGACGATTATCTGAACCAAGTACATCATCTTTATCTGGTTTTTCCTCTAACTAGAGAAGAAAAAAAGGAAGATTTATTTTAATATTCATATGATAATTTAACTTACTTGAAGTTTAATAAGTTTAGCTGAATACTCTTTAAAATATGAAAAATAAACTTTGCTTAATGTATCAATATATTCTCGTCGAATTTCATCAGCTATTTGTCTATCATTTGTTAATAAAAATTCATAAAAAAATCTATTTCTTAATAAAATATTTTGTGGTATTTCATAATTTGTCATTGCTTTACGAAATTGATAAATTTTTTGTAATATAAATTCACGAATTTTACTAATTGTCTATTAACATAAAAAATAAAAAATAAAAAGTTTGTTTTTCTTTTGTCTAACAAAATTTTTACTTTTATACGTAATTTTTCTAAAACTTCTTGTACATCTTGACAAGCAATAGCATCATGAAATGATTGTTCTTTAACAAATTTTATTTTATGACTTAATTCATGAAGTTGTTCAAGAAATTGTCGTTCTGTTACTGGTACATCCATAATAATTCTATAAAAAAATACTTAATTAAAAGATTATCTCGTTTGCTTTTCATATTTATACTGTATCATTGATTGTGGTACAACCATTTCATCAACAACTTGACTTAATTGACCACGTACAAGTTCTCGATTTTTTTTCTTTATATTTAATTCAGCTGAATATTGTTGTAAATGACGAATTTCATTA
This sequence comes from Macrotrachela quadricornifera, assembly GCA_022393335.1. Taxonomy (NCBI): domain Eukaryota; kingdom Metazoa; phylum Rotifera; class Eurotatoria; order Philodinida; family Philodinidae; genus Macrotrachela; species Macrotrachela quadricornifera. The sequence goes on along the minus strand of JAJEKB010001475.1, from coordinate 460,511 downwards.
CTTATATTAGCTAAATTATTTTGAAAATTTTTTAACATATGATCCATTGACTAAAAAAGTATATATATAAAATTTTAAGATTTTATTTAAAGAAATATTTTTTACTTCAAGAATTTTATCACATGATGATATTTGCATATGAAGATTTGCGATATTATTTGCTTCACCAATAACTTAAAAAAAATCTTTTTGTTAAATCTGTAGTTCCACTTTACAATTTTGAAAGAGGTCAAAAACTCTAGTCTGAAGTAGACATAGACTCAGCCTTGATCAAGCTCGAGCCATTCAAGTTTGGTATATTCCTTATATGGAGGAGAGTGAATCTTTCTTATGATTATATAATGGGATTAAATCTTAGAATTAAGTGTACATACAATCTTGTACAAAAGCTTTTTCATGCACTTGTAATTTTTCCTGTATTTGTTCAGAATATTGAGCTAGATCAATATCCTAGAAATATTCATATATTCGCTTTTTTTCTTCTTTTTTTGAAGAATATTTACTTGTGTAAGTGCTTCTTGAACAAATTGATCTTGTAAATTTTCTTCAATATGAGCTAAATAAGAGAATAAATATATTAGAAATTAATATTATCTATTAATACCTTCCATATCATCTAAAGACCATTCTTCATCAGCTGGTTTATCTAATTGAAGTTTTTGTAAAATATTTGCAGCCTAATAATATTATATAAAAATTAATATTAAGAAATATATTTAAAAAATATTTACTTCAAGATAAAGTTGTTCACTTTCTAAATCACCTAAACCTGTATTATCTGTTGGAAATGGTCCTTCGGTGGTCATAATTAAATAATCTTATTTATCTGAAATTTAAAAATTTTAATTAAAAGAAAACAAAAGTTTAGATATTTGAAAGTTGTAATGTTTTATACTTTGGTAGAATTTCGAAATTTACGGTCTTCACAACAAGTTATTGTCTTCTTATTAATGATCTCTAAAATCTAATATCTTGAATAATTTCTTTCCTTTTTTTCTTTTATTCCAATTATATATACAAAAAATAATATTTTTTCCTTTTTTAATATAAAAAAAAATGTTTTATCGAATTTGTCGTCTAGATAAATCACTTGTACCATTCGATGTTGAAATAGGCATATTATTTGTATCAAAAGCTGACCGACATGTTGAACATGTTGATGTATTATCACAATAAATAGATAAACATACGGAACAAACATAACCTGTATCAATTAATTTATGATGACAAAAACATGCTGGACGATAATCAACAGCAACTTTTGTTGGTAATGCAAGCATTTTTCGAACTTCTTTGTCAGTTAAATAAAGCCAAAGTAAATATTGTAATAAACCATTTGGATCTGGTACACGTAAATATATACCTGATGTTAAATCACCTATTAAAAGAAAAATTTCTTAATGAATTTTTTCAAATAAATCTCAATTGATGTCAAATATTAGTTCAAAAACATCCATGAAAAAACTTTTCAAAAATGAAAATCATAGGTTTCTGTTTGTTTTCGTTCTCGAGATAAATCTTACTAAAAATTTTTCCTCATATCTATGAGCCTCTTTGAAAATCTATCAGATAACTAAATTATAAATTTTCGTAAATACATTCGACAAAAAAAAATGTATGAATTTATGATCAACTTACATGCTTGCTGTAAAAGACTAGAATCATTATTAAGTATGCATCCATCAATAGGTACATTAGTTTTTTCTGATGTAAAAACTGCATTCATAAAATTCATATATTGTTTTGATGTATCATTTGTTGTTTGAATAATTAATATTCTAAATGAATTTTTTTCTCCAGTTATTGTATCACGTATAAGACGATTTATATAACAAAGTGCTTGTGTTAATGCCATTGTTATTAATGTACCAGATAATGCATTTATAGATGAAGAATTTTGTAAAAAATCTTTAAGATTATTTTCTACAACACGATCAACAACAAATAATTGTTCAAACATATTTGTTTTTGTTACTGTTGGAATAATTAATGATTCATTTGTTGAATCAGGATAAAGAAAACATGTTTCATTATTTGAACAACCAATTATTGTTAAACGATGATTTATATCAAATGCAATATAAGCATTACAAAATTGAATTATTATATTAAGATATTGTTTAAAATTTAATGTTGTAGTTGATGAAACTTTATCAGACCAATAAAATGGATTAAGATCAATTATAACAACAAGATGTTTTGTTGATGAAGACATTCTCCTTGAAATATATATGTTTATAACAATATCTGAAATATTTTTTATAATAAAATGTTCGAAAAAAAAGCATACAAATTTTATCCAAAATAAAACTATAGATTATAAAATTATTTCATAAAAGAATTCTCCGACTGCTAAATTGCTTTTAGGTCGGAAGTATGCACATGATATCGGCTCGAAAAATCTCTGCAATACCTTAGTTTTTATTAAATAAATGGTAAGTATTAAAATCCAATTGCAGTAAATGTTCAAAATATTGCATACACGAAATATCATATGATATGAAGTTTCATCGATTTGAAATAAGAATTATTATCTGATTGATGATCAGGATAAAATTTGACGTATGAATAACAATCGTTGAGAATGAGCAAAAATAGATAGTTGATAAGATTAATAAAATAAGCACATACATCTAACCATTATTCTTTTTCTTATGTAAACACACGTTCATTCTTACTAAGAATTGCCTATTCTCAGATTTTTCGTATACAAATTTTTACTTACTAATTTATCATCATACTATCTATTTTCGTTCTTTACTAATCACTGTTACTCACCTGTCGAATGTGATCCTCATCACCAATGATTTCTTTTCTAAATCATAAAATCAAGCTGTAATCATGAAACTTTGTTTAAGTGAGATTTCTTATAATCAATATCTTGAACATTTAATGCAACTGAATTTTAGAACTTACCATTTATTTAATAAAAACAAAAGTATTTCGAAAACTTTTCGAGCATTCTATGTAAAAAGTTTGAAATTTTTATAAAAAATTATTCTGATTGAAGCCTATTTCTATGCAACATTTCAATGCAAAATTTGAAACATAACTTCTTCGAAGATAATCATGACTTTATATTTAAAAATCAAATTTTTTTTTGTTTTAATTTTTTTAATTATTTCTTTCCCAATAAACCTATATTCATAATCTAAAAAACAAAAATAAAAATAAAAATAAACAACAAGAGATTATTATTTTCTTGTTTATTGTATACACCGGTCTCACAATTACTCCTTCTTGATAGAAGCACAGCTCATAGCATCAGACATTTGTCAAAACAAATATATATAAATATAGATATATATATGTATATGTACATAAAAATAAAATATTGATTGCTTTTGATAAAAAAAAACGAAAGAACGAAAGAAAGAAAAATAAAGACCCACTCGAAAAGAAAGAAATAAAATGACTTAGAAAATACACACACTATATACAGTAACAAAAAAAAAATATTTAGACAGAAAAATGATTACTTTTTAACAGATTCATCAGATACTTCATCATCATCATCATGAACAGTAGCCATTCGTATTTGTTGACCAGTATAACGACGTTTTTTAAATGGTAATTGTTCTGAAAATTGTTTAGTTGTTTCTATTTGTGGTTGAATTTGTTTATCTTCATTTTCCGGTCGTTTATTTTGTAAAATAGACATTGATTCATTTGTTGGTGTTGATTGAAGAATATTGCATGTACGTGATGGTATTGATGGAGGATGAGGTGGTGGGGGTGGTGCTTGAAATAAATTTGTTTGTGTATAATGTGCAAAGTGTATTGAACGATGATCAATAGGTGCTAATATATGTAATGGTTGTGATTGAGGTTGATTTGGACTGGTAATTAATATCATACTTGTATGACCAGTTAATGGTGAAAATTCTAATGGTGTACCAGATGGATTTGTTGGTGGTACAGCTGTTGTTATATATGCTATATTTGGTGACGGAACAAAATAAGTTGGTAATGAATGAGATTGTGTGAATGGAAAAAAATTAGTTAATTGTGGTAATGATGTTGTAGGAAGACCAGTATTTGACGTTGATGGAATTTGTATTGGCATTGTTGTTTGACCAATTGTAGATGAAGATAAATGAGGAGAATGAGAAAGAATTTGTATACGATGTGTTTGAGGTGATGATTCATTAGATGGTGTTATAGAATTTATTTGAGAATATTCATTGTAAGTGGATGGAACTGTTGAAATGAAAGATGATTGAACTTCTAAAAGAAAATAAGAAATTTGAAATTCAAATAAGCAACAACTAAGGATATTTGAAAGATAAAATCGAGTATTTTTGGTTTTATTGTATAAGATGTATTCAATCTATATCGTCATTTTTAATAATACCACTGTTTAATTGCGGTTTTACTAATACTCATCGTAATTTGTGGTTTAGTGGTGGTAACAACTGCTACTATGTTTTTAACTGCAATAGTTGTGAGGTCAAAATATTTTTACTAGTATTATAGTCAATCGTGAGAAAAAAAGTATCGATTTTTAGTCCTGAATCAATTAGATGTCAATGTTTTCGACCAATGAAATTTTTCTTTTTTTTAACGCCATCTATATTAAAAGATTAATCTTGCAAACAGAGCTGAATCAGCTGATAGAACTGGCAAAAGCGACTTGAATGACTAACATATATAGGCCAATGTGGACGTAACTCTAATAAAAGACTATTTTAATGGTTAAAAATTTTCAATTGTTTTTGCATGGCAATGACACAATACTAATAGATCAGACAACCTAAAATAAGAAAGAAAATGCGGATGCTATTGAAATCTAGTAATTGGTTATAATCGATGAATTCATCGAAATCTATCGAAAACGGCCAGAATTCAATAAGATAATCATATCATGAGTCTGGCTTTTCTTCTTTAACTGCAATTTTAAAGTGAAATCCATTCTTATACTAATGATTTTCCCTAAATTCTAGTCGATTCTAAAATCCGTTTTTTCTCTCTATAACTTGCATGAAAAACAATTATTATAGCATCAACTCTACTAGACAAATGAAAATTTTCTTTTCAATCTTGATTATCTCGGAATATTGCTCTTCTATCTGTCTATTTTTTTCATTTAGTTATATGCCAATGTATATTTTAATACATGCTACTTTTATGTCATAATATTAACTGAATTATATTACTTGAAAGAACTTTGTCAGATAAGGTAAACTATCCAGAGATGAAAAACCAAATATACCATGTTGTAGAGCTTTTCAAAAGGTATCGAATTGTATATAATAGGTCCTCTTGTCATAAGATTTTCAAGGAGCTTGAATCAATTTATTCATAGACGATTACATAGCTTCACCCACATCTTCATATGAGTGGCATCTGTGGTTATCTCGCCAGTGTGGTTATGGGTATCTATTGGTCTATAAGTAAATTAACTCTAGCTCCTTTAAAGTCTTATAAAAAGAGGATTTACTATATACCATTCAATGCGCCTCAAAGAGCTCTACAATATAATATATTGGTTTTTTCCACTTCTGAATAGTTTACTTTATATATTTCACTGAATAAATTGTAGATAGGAATAGGCCGGACCTGACCAATCTCAAATTAACTTCCTATCAATTTTCTAAATTTTATCTTTTCATAAAGTTTTTACGATTATACGTCAATTGTCCCACGTTGTTTGTAGTTCAATAGTCTATACTTGAGCGATAGAAGCAGGGCTTTCGGTGTGGGAAGGGATGGGGTGGGCTAGCCCCTCCCACATTTTACGCCGTGTCTGCGAAAATTTTGAGTTATCTCTCAAAAACTGTATGGCAAATTCTAGCAATCAGCTATTTACCTGACTTTTCTCATAAACGGTCTGCGTTTGAGTGTCTGGGAAATTTTTCATCCTTCTCACCCCAAAAAATTATCAAGAGCTTTGAATTGTTCAAAACTGTTACTCTGTTTTAGAAGCAACATTTTATTAGCAGAATGAAGATTTTTTTTTGTACTCAAAAAGTATCATTCACAAAAACAGAGACAATTTACAGTGTCAATCTCTACTTTCAAATGTAAGTAGTACAGGACTATTAAAATATAATAACAAAAACTATCAAATATTTCCAAGAAGAGAAAATTTAGAAAATCGATACTTATTCATTTTGAATTTATTAAAATTAAGTGTGACTGAGTCCGAGATACATTCGTAATTATAGATATTAAAGAACCTTCGAATGTAATTTCAATTTAAATGACAGATCTTTAAAATTTAGATAAAATGACGAACTGAAAATATTTCTCATAGTTTCATATAGAAAATAAATGAATCTAAATTTGTAATGATATGTTATTTCATTCATTATCATTAAGAATTTTTAAAATTTAATTCAAAAGATAAATAATTAAATATTTTTTTAATCTACCTGAAGTTCTTGGTGTAGATGAATAAGTAAAATGAACTGGTGATGTCGGACGATGTTGTTTTATACGTGGTGATCGTAATGGATATGGCATATGACTTGGTGAATGTATATGTGGTCGTGTAGTCGAAACAGGTGAATGAGAAAATGAAGTAACAGATGATTGTAATGGTAGTGTTGGTGGTGGAGGACTTGTTGAAACACTTGTACGAGTTTTAGATACGATATTTTCACTTATTGTTCGTGAACGTGTTTTAGGTTTATTTGTTAATAATAGGGATTCAGATTGTTTTTTTGGTTTAGTTGTTTGATGACGAACTGTATGTGTAAGAACTGGCTGCACAAGATTTTTTTCTTTCTCTTCTTTAATATTACTTTCAAATGTAATCTAAATGAAAAAATATATGAAAATATTTTAATTATTTATTAAAAATGAAAAGACAAACTTGTGTTGATGATAATTCTCGATAATATTGTTCATCTAATTCAACTCTTCCAACACCATTTATTTGTTGTATTTGATTATCAGAATATTTTTGTGTTTTATGACCATGATCAAAACAACCAAAAAATTGTATACATATACCATCAACAATCATTTTTCCCGAAACACGAATCTAAATTAGAAATTTAGTTTTTCTTTTTTTATTTATTTTCTTCTCTTTTTTACTTTTGATTGATCATCTTCATCGGGAATACTTTCAACAGAATCAAGAAATAATGAATAACCAATATCACGAAATGTCTGGAAAAAAACAAATAAATATTGTTTTATAAGAGAAATAAAACAAATATTTTGTTTTTGTTAAATTTATATTTACAACAATTAAATGTTTATTTGAAATATCTTCATCAAAACATTTTGTTAAATCATTTAAATCTTGATTTGTATTAAGACCATGTTCACCAAATTCATTTCGTAATGGAACATAAAATACCTTGAAAGATAAATAGAATAAGAAATTATGTAATAACATTATTTAATATTTATTTATGTTGTTTTTATTTTTACATCTGTTTCATTTAATAGTTTACTTAATTCTTCATGATGTTCAAATGAATCTTGTTGTGAAGATAAAAGACCAATTTCAATAGGCATTTTTTTTTTTAAATCAATTAATAAAATTTTATTTTCTTAATCAATAGAAATTCATCTATGAATAAAAATGACTCGATTGTTTGCGTGGCTGACGCGTTGCTGGGTGCGTGATTCCTTTTAGTCTCATGACGTATTTCTGTCATTGGATTGCACGTGCCATTCTTTTTTCCTTATGGACTTCACTATGAATAGCCAATCAAAAATTGACATAGAGGAAGTTATTGATATTATACATACTGAAAAGATAATCATATAAAATAAATTTAAAAGTAAAAAAAATTTAATCTATGAATCTTAAATAAATAATATATTGTACAAATTTCTTTTTCTTTAATGACATCATCATTGATAAATCTACTGATTATTGATACGAGTTTACCTGTTCTTATATTAATACATCAATTTTCTTTGTTTTTACTTGAAAAATTATCTTAATAAAATCATAATCTAAGAAAAATGAATTAAAAAATATTACTCTTATTCATTCGAATAATAATCTTGTCTATTAAATATTTCAATGTATATATATAATAGATTTTTTGTTTTATTTTCAAGATGATAAATATTCTAATAAAACATTCGTTAGTACGTTATTGTTTTATTCGTAATTTAATATCAAAACGATCTTTATCAACTAGTTTTGATGATGTATTTAAAGCACAAGAACGTGGACTTTTTTGTGATAATTTAGCTGAAGTTGAGTATGTTTTTATTTTATATTGATTAAGAAACAAAAAAAAAATAAAATAGATGATTGATTTTTTTTTCTTATAAGCCCTAATCTTAGAAAACTTGTTACATCAAAAAAACAAACAATTTATTGTGGATTTGATCCAACAGCTAAATCATTACATATTGGAAATTTAGTTGGTAAAAAAAATATTTTGTTCAAATTTAAATAAAATTTTTTTTTATGATTTTCATAGGTTTAATTGGTTTACTTCATTGGCAACGAGCTGGTCATCAACCTATTGCACTTGTAAATATATATATATATTTGTGTGTTATTTATATTGACTTTTAAATTTAGTTAGGCAGTGCGACAGTATTAATTGGTGATCCATCTGGACGATTACATGAACGTAAACAAAATTTAAGTAATGAAGATATTGTATCTAATACAGAAAATATTGAAAATTTAATACAATTAATATTTCAAAATCATGAAAAATATTTTTGGAAAGATCAACAAAAAAAATTATTACCTTTAATGTAAGATATTCTTTTCTAAGTAATTTTATTTTTTAATTTTAATATTAATTTAAATAAAAGGTTTGTAAATAATTTATCATTTTATGATAATATGAATACAATTACATTTGTTTCAACATATGGACCACATTTTCGAATGAATCCATTACTTTCACGTAAAGTGTATGTTAGAAATTTTGTTTTTTGTTTTTATTTATTTTTGATAAATTTAGTATTAAAACTCGTCTTGAAACATCTCATGATGGATTAGGTTATAATGAATTTAGTTATCAACTTTATCAAGCTTATGATTGGTATTGTTTATTTAAACAATATAATTGTCGTTTTCAAGTAATTGAATTATTAGCAGATTCATACTGTAGATATTTCTGTTTTGTCGAATTAGAAATAAAAATTGTTATTACATATTCTTATAGTCTTAAACGAATTATCTTAAAGATTATATGAGTCAAAATAAACTGAGGAACTAAAGAGGTTATCTTTTAGCTTAAATTCGCTTTAAAATACAACATTCATTGCATCTCTGGTTTCACACATTTCAAAATTATTTTAGCTTGGTGGTGTTGATCAAATAGGTAATATGCGTACTGGTCATGATTTTATTTCACGTATGACAAATTTTGAAGAAGATAGCTATGGTATTTATATATATACTTATATAAATAAAAAATATTTTATTATTCTAATAGGTGTTACTGTACCATTAATAACAAATGAAGGTGGAGAAAAATTAGGTAAAAGTGTTGGAAATGCTTTATGGCTTGATGAAAATCTTTCTACACCATATGAATGTTATCAAGTTAATCATTCTTTTTTTTTTCTTAACTTAAGATTCAAATGTTTTGTTTTTTTTCAGTATTTTCGAAATACACCAGATACAAAAGTTGAAGAATATTTAAAAATATTTACATTTCTTCCATTTAATGAAATTGAACAAGTTATGAAAATACATAGAGTAAAAATTAAATTATTTCATTATACAAAAAAAACAACATTGTTTTTATCTTATTGAAGGAAAAACCTCATGAATATGCTGCACAAATAAAATTAGCTAAACAAATAACATTATTAATTCATGGAGGTTAATATTTGTTTATTATTATATAACAAAAAAAAAATAAATTTTCTTCTTTTAGAAAAAGGACTTGAATCAGCAATACGTAGTACTCAGGCAATGTTTGCTCATAATATTGATTTACTTCATAATTTAACAGAAAAAGAAATTGATGGTCTAACAAATAGTGTTCCAACAATTCAAATGGCAATTAATCCAGGTAAGAAATACAAAATTAATAATTAATATTTTCTCTTTTGTTTTTATTTATTAGAATTAACTTTACTCGATGTATGTATGTATGCAAAATGTTTTTCAAATCAATCTGTTGCACTTAAAGTAATTAATGATGGTGGTGTTTATGTTAATCATAAAAAATTATCAAATCCTCATGCAATACTCATTTTTGGTGTACATATATTACCAAATATGATTACTGTATTACGTGTTGGTAAGAAAAAGCTTAGTTTTTCTTTTTTGTTAAACAATGTAAAAAATAAAATTAATTTTTTTATTTTATAGGAAAGAAAAATTTCTATATGATTCGATGGACAAATACCGATGTATTATTGCGTCAAAAAATTTAGGTTCTTTTTCTTTTTTTTTTCTTTTGTTATAAATCGATGATGTAAACTTTTACATATCTATATATGTGTGTGTGTGTGTTCAACCGCAAAAGGTTCATATAGATATATATGTATTTTGATTGATTGCATGGATATTAGTTCTATAAGTAATCGAAAGAAGAAGAAAAAAAAAAGCCGAAGAGATAGAGAAAGGACAAGGGCGAAAATAGGTCAAATTTTACATTTACTATATCAATCGAATAAAAAATTTGTCACAATATTATGAAAAAGAACAATATTGTATTATGAATGATATTAAAGGAACGTTTTTTTACCAACAAAAAGATCAATTAAAAGTGATGAATAATAAAAAATTTAATGGAATTACAAGAACATATATGGAAAATGGAAATAGATTAATTACAGAAAATATTTATAAACATGATTCAAATACTAGTAGTGAACAATCGTAAGTATATATACAAACATAATTACTATGTGCTTTATTTAATTTATTCGAATGGCAAAAGTGTGCTAATGAATATCATTATTTTTTGCTTATATTTATAGGATTATACTGTTTCTTTTTTAAGTAGATTTCTCCTGCAAACATCTTGTTTTCGAAAGAGATTGTATTTCAAAAATTTTAACCTAAAACTTTGTATACATTAATATCGTCATTAAATATAAAATTTTATCAATTTAAGATATCACATAAATAGGAAATAAATGTCTCAATATGTCCATATCTTTTATCAATATTTTATGTATAAAGTACATATGTCAAAAAATTCATATCTTGATATTGTGATATCTAAAATTTGATCAAGTTTTATATTTAATTAAAACCTTGATGGGTACAAAGTTTCAGGTCAAAGTTCTAAGGAACAATTTTTTTTTCGAAATATTGAATTATTGCAGGAGGAACCTACAACGAAAGAATTAATGTCTTATTCAAGTCTAAATAATAGATGACTTCATAGCAAATAGCCACATTCTGCGTTACATGTTTTAATTTCTAAATCAAAAAGAAACAATATAATACAAGATGTGGCTTAAAAGTAACAGTTATTTTTTTTATATTTCTTTCGAAACAATTGATTCACACAGAACAGTTCGAAAGTATTTATTATTGGTCTTGATATATATAATTAGAGTTAAGACTAATGCATAAAAAACTCACCTATAGTCAGACCTTTCACAAACATTTTCAATGATTCTCGATATATTTTACCTAAAAAACAGGTTTTTTTTTCGTTTGCATTTGCCGAATTTCTCTATATTTCCCTAGAAATACATTTTTAAAAATATTTCATAAATATCAACAAATTAAAAGCCATTCGAACATCTGAATTATTAAGTTTAAGCATGCTCTTTTTAAAATGATTCTACATAGTTTAACACGTAAACTTGTTCGTCATTCAAGTTTTCGTCAAAATAATCGTCGAAGTCAATCAACATTTTCATCATTTCGTTTTCAACCAACAATAACATATGATGAAAAATGGGTATCAAATAAACAATATAATACACGTGTTACAGCAAATAATACTAATAATAAATCTGAAAAATCTATTAATAAAACAAATGAAATATTTTCAAAAAATAAATCACCACGTACATGTACTTATCAAGTATCTAATGGACAAATAATTCATGAAAGAATTTATCCAGCAATGTTTAAAACACAATTATGTTTACGTATTGCTGTTAATGGTGCATCAAAATCTATGCGTGGACGATTACCATTATCAAATTTAAATTTAACTAATGGAGATTTTGGTGATGATGCTGGAATGATTGTTGACAATCGAGATTATTGTTTTATTGGTAAATAAAATAAAAAAGAAAATAAAGATTTTACTTTTTTGTTTTTTTATTAAGGTTTAGCTGATGGTGCTGGTGGTAATCGTTCATTTGGTATAAATCCAGCTGATTTTTCTCGTGCTATACTTGCTTCTTGTCGAAATATTCTTCATCAATCTAATATTCAACCAAATCAATTACCACGTCTTATTCTTTCAGCTATGCAACAAGTTGAAGCAAGTCGTATTCGAGGTAAAAAAAAATTTTATTTTTTAATAAAGAAAAGATCATATATAGGTAGTAGTACATTATGTTTACTTGCACTTGATAAACAAGAAAATACATTAACATCACTTAATATTGGTGATAGTGGTTTTGTTATTTATCGAAATAATGAAATATATTGTCGATCAAAATGTACAATGAGTTCAAATGGTTGTGGACCAAGACAATTATTTGCTGTTAATGATTCATTAGGTTTACCATGTTTTATTAATGAAAAGTTAGTAATATAAAAAAATAAAATTATATATAATTTCAAGAGAATCAATAATTTTGAAATGCAATATTATTTTATTCTTTTATTTTTTAGCGAAGTATTAAGAGATTGTTCATTAAATACAGTTGATGTTCAACAAGATGATATTATTATTTTATCATCAGATGGTTTATGGGATGTAATTAAAGCTGATCAATTACATGAAATTATGATGCGAAATACTAATAAAGTAATTGAGATTTTTTTAAATAATATGCATAGTAGGCAATTAAGTAGACATTAAGTAAAAAAATCGAAATTATACTTTTACTAGATTCAATTAATGCGAGATATGTGTTGAACGATGAGGTAATGAATGAGATTATGTAGAAAGAAAAATCATGTAACTGTAATGTTCTGGAAGTTCAATATAGATTTGATTAGGTATGCACTGAGTTCGAATTCAAAATTTAGAAGATCTGTTATGCTAGGCATCGAAAGAAGAATAATAAAAATAGAAATGGACAGACTCGAGATTCGATCAAATTCGGATATCTAAGTTAGAGAAAATCTTTAGTTTTTCTTAGAAATAATGTCTACTCTATGGAAATTGTTCATTATGTTATATTAAATACTACTTTATTTTATAGCATCTACAAGATTTAGCTGATGATCTTCTTAGTCAAGCAGTTGAAGGTAGAATTATAATATTTCAAATTATTAATAAACATTGTCATTATTGTTTCTTTCAGGATATATAGCCAATGGACGTGATGATATTTTAGTTATTGTATGTCGAGTTGATTCGGTATAATTTATATGAAAACAAAACAAGCAAATATTTAATAGATATTCTCTTTCTTTTTATTTATTATTATATAAACGTTTTTCTTTATATTGCGCATAATTTCGATATGGATTATAATCAATACAATCTAAGAAAAAAACATGTTCTTTTTTTTTTGGTCTAATTGAGAAGAAAAAATATTTACCACTAAATATGGAATTAAGATATTCAAGATTTGTTAATTAAAATATAATAATAAAGAATTCTTTTTTTTTTTCAAAGAAAAATTACCTATTATAATCATGTTCTTTTTGTGATTGATGATGTTTTTGTTTGTGTGGTATTTTTTGATAATCGTTGTTAGATATATGCTAAATAAGAACTAGAAATAAAATCAATTTCGATAGAATTGAACGATCTTAAATCTAGATCTATTGTTTTTCGTCTCCTTTTTGTGTACCATGGAGATAAAGTAAGGATATGTTTTTCTTTTTGGGAACTTCGATCCTAACTCAGATTGCAATTTGAAAATTTTTTTAACACTGTTGCCGCGATCAGAAAAAATTCATTTAATGTCTTCAAATGTGCTGTTTTTATGCTAGAAGATTGAATAGATTTTTTTTGTGAACGAAACTCAAGCAAGTTTGTAAATATTTTTATTTTCAAATTCATTTTTGTTACTGATGTACTTGTCTTCATATGCAATTAATCATTAAATTTCCACTTTCATATATAAAAGAATTACCTTGGTTATTAAAGGTGTTGTATCATAATCTGAATTGATTTTCTTTATTTTTTGATGAGAAGATTGAATATTTGGAAGTGTTGCTGATTCAAATTTTGATAAATCTGTTTGTTCTTGTTGTTTGATTTGAATATCATGTTCATCAAGATTTACTTTTCGTTCTCCTATATTAAATTTTAAATTATCAATATGATTTTGTATAATTGGTGAAGTAGCTAATTGAGTTTTATTAATAGTAGTTTGTACATTCTAATAAGATATTTTTTTTCTTCTACCTGCTTTTTCTTTTGGATCTAATTTATTCTAAATAATAAAATTTTTCTTTTTAATAACTAACAGAATAGATATTTTTTTTGTTTTATACAAATTCGTTATTATCTGATAAATTTTTCATTAATTGTACAGATTCATCTTTTGCTAAATCTAATTTATTCATATCCTTAAAATAAAAAAAAATCAAATTAAATAATATTAAATTTTTTTTACAGTATCTTTTTCATTTAAACTGTTTTTTTTAACTTTTTCTCCTCGAATTAAAAGACGATTCTTAAATTGTTCTATACTACATATAACTTCTTTTACACATTGATCAGGTATCTAAAAAAAATAAAAATTTCCAATTATTCTAATTAATAAACTTACATCACCACTAGCTGATCGTGATGATATTATAGATTTATATTGATTATAAACTTCATTAATACTTTGTTCAAATGTTTCATTAGGATTTCTTTTCTAAAAAATTTTCATTAAAAAAAAATCTTATTCAAAAAAATTCTTTTTTTGTTTTTACAATTGATCGATAATCATAAAAAATTTTTTCAGATATATTTGCAATAAGTAAATCTTGATTAATACTTGGCTATGAATAATATTAACAGGAAAAACAAAAAGCATTTTATAGACTTAATTTTACTGAATAAGCAAGTGTACGTTCAACCATATTGAGTATAATTGATCGCCATTTATCAATCAGAAATAAAATTTTTTGTTATTAAAAAAAAAAATTTTCTTTCTTTATTTTACTTCATCAAGGTCTAATAAATCTCGAATTTGTGTAAGAATTTTTTCTGTTGTATCAGATAGAAATGTATTGCCAAGATTTATATATGTTTGATCCCATGATGTTGCAGCCTTAAAATATTTGGTGTTTTTTTTTTAATTTAATATTTATTGATGAAATTTTACTGCAAGAAATGGAACACTAGAAAATAAAAAATGAACCTTTTTTCATCACATATTAATTAAAATATTTCAGTTAGAAAACATTTTTTGAAAAAACTGATGATTCTATATTATAAAAACATAATGAATACTCAATCATAGCATCAAAAGAACCGAAAAAAAAGGTCAGATTGACAAAACATTGAGTTTTTATGTCATTTACTATTGCTATAACCGCCAACTCAATAGCAGTTCGTTTAGATTAATGTAAAAGAGTTCAAAACAACACATATTTCATATTAAATTATTAACATTGACGATGATTATCAAGTTGAGAGGTTATTAAACTACATGAATAAAATATAAAGAATAGGATGACACATATGTTCATTGTTTTTATAGAACAGATCGAACTTTGAAATTCTAATGAAATTTTTATATATTCTTTATTTTATTGAAAGTTAGAAACAATTTGTTTTCCTATATTATGTTGATGTCGGATAAAAAAGAAGAACATTTTTATCATTTGTCTAAGTGACAGTTTGGGTGTAATGACCGATTTTCATAAAAATAAGTATGATAAATAGCCTATTTTAATGCCTATCAGCTCAATAATAAATAGTTCTAGCTCTTATTCGAAAAGAAATATATCAAGTAATAGAGTCATTTAAATCAAAAATCTCATTAATATTATTAGGTCAACAATTTTGTATTTTCAAAAATTTCTAATCAGCAGGTAGCATCTATTTATGTATTATATTCCAATAAAGATCTAATTTTAAATATAGTTTTATTGTCATTTAATACCACAAAACTTGTATAGAAAAATGATCTATGGCTTTTCACAATTTTTAAGACCAAAAGCACACTATTATCTTTTAATATATTAACAAAATCCACTCAAATTAATATCATATTTTGTAAACAATATATATTCTCATAATCTTCTTTATTAATAGTATCATAATTGATATTAAACAAAAAAAAAGAACAAAAGATTAATTATTATTTATAGATACATATGCTTTTTAAGCAAGATTATCATTTAAGGAGTTTAAATAATTTTTCAATAAATATATCGAATAGTATTACGTTCTTAATTACTTTCTAATCGATTTAGTTTTACTCATGCATACTCATATAATTTTTGTTTAAATAAAATTATTGGTATATACAATTAGATGAAAAGTCACAATGCCATTGAAAACATATCTTTGACAAAAAAAAAAACTGCGAAGTATTTCACATGATATGATCTTCCCTGTTGAGAAAATGACATCGTTTGAATTGGATGTAATTTAATTTATTTCTTTTCTCTTTATATATATATTTCATGCAGAGATTATTTTTTGATTTAAAAAATTTTAGAATTTCTTACCAATCTGCTGGAATACACCAAATTTGTTGATTATTATTCATTAATTTCATATAAATTGAAAAACGGAATAAATTTTAACAGCAAAGGCGCTTATTTATACATTTTATTATACAAAAAAAAAAAGAAAACGTAATACAGATAATAAATATTAGTCTTTCATAAATCATTTGAACAATTTTTGAGTTCTCATCCTAAAAATGAAATAGAACGAATATACATTTCTGAATAACTTATAAAATAATTGCTAATAAAATTTTTCTAAGTATTTTATTTAATGAAAAATAAAAATAAAATATTCTTACCGACGAGGATTTTTTAATGTTTGTTCAATTTCTCTCCAAACAAAACTTTTTTCTGAATTTTCATTATTTGAATTAGGATCAACAAATTGATTAATATATTTTTGTGGTTTTCGTAAACTACTTGTTGGATAAAAAAATCTATTTTTATTATTATTATTATTATTATCATTAGCAGGTGTTAAACCATTTGGTGTTGTTAACATTAATGAACGATTAAAATCATTTGCTATACTTAAACCATCTAAACTATCATTGGTTTTTTTTCTTCGTAAATGAAATACTGTAAATGCTCGTCGACGTTTTATTCTACAACGACGAAAATAATATGTTAAATATAATTTAAGTGTTAAACGAAATTTTGGATTTATTGAATAAATATAAAAATTTGCACCATGATTTATAGTTAACATTATATTTGATATACAAAATAATTTTACACGTATTTGTGCAAAATAAATTTGTTGTTCAATATTAAATAATGGCGTGATTAATATATGTATAACTTCAAATAAATGTACACTACGACATACCATATAAACAGATAAAACACAAACAATCATTAATGTTATACGAAAATATGTATCTTGTTTACGATCATTTGTAAATGCTGTATTCATTGTTTTTGTTGTTAATTGTACTTGTGCTGAACGTAATGCACGTATTAAAAATAACCATATAAGAAAACATATTAACCATGGAATAAGTAATGATATAATAACCATTGTTGGATAAAAAAGACGTGAAAAATATCTTGTACGTAATATTGATGATAATTCAAGTCCATAATATTTTATTTTAGTATTATTTGTACAATAAACACGTATACTGGTATAAAGAAATAATGGAAGATTAATAAATATTGAAAGTATAAGAATAATCACAATTGCAGAACGTGCTGTACGACGATTACAATAATTTTTTGCAAGTAATGGTTTCTATAATTAGAATATATAGATATATATGTAGTATTTTTTCCGACTATTTGACCTATTATTTTCATTACTAGACTAAGAAGATTTATTATTTTACAGTAGAATTAATATTGTTCTTTAAAAGGTAAACACGATTTTTATTAATTTTATCTAAGATTAAATTAATTGAGTTTATTATATATAGATATAATTGTTTTTTTTAGCTTTAGTCTACTCGAGACTATCTTATGTAAATAATGATTAAAAATGATGTTCTTATATCTAAATTTACTGTTTTTGTAACCTGATTTTGTATCTGAATGATCAAATTGAATAATTTATACAATATATTATTAATAAAATGAATATTCAGAAAATAAATTTTGACAGAATAAAATCGATAAATATACTCAAAATTAATTAATTCAATGCACAGAAGATTACAATATCTAATTTATAAACAATCAAATAAAAAAAAAAACGTAACCCATATTAAGATCAAATAGAACAAGGCAAGTTTAGAATTCTCAATACTTTAGTGCATATTTGATCTATAACAGTTGATGTTAAAAAAGAATATGACAGTTATTTTAATAGAAAATGATTTAGTTCAACAATATCTCAATTAGAAAGAATAGAAAAATGCACCTGTAAAATTTTCTTTTAATCGAAAAACAAGAAGAAAAAAAATCATCTTTCGATAGATATTATTAAAAAAAAAACATCTAATTAAATTAAATATTATTTCTTACCGTAACAACAATTAATCGAAATGTAGTTATTAATACAATAAGCCAATTACTAAATGTTGTAAATATATTTGCTAAGACATTAAAAATTGAACGAGTAATAATGTGGGTTGTTAAAAATGTTGATGAATTATTCATACATGGTAAAAAATAATAAAATAATATATTATTTAATGAAACAACTGTTGGTGGAACAAGATCAGCCCACGCAAGTGTAACTAAAAGTGTTGTCATTGTTGAACGCATATGTCGTCTTGTAAGAACAAATAAATTAATTAAATTACCAGCATTTGCAAAAAATGATAATATTACACTAATTACACCTAATGTCCAAAATGCAAATGATGAACGAAAATGATATTCAGTTAATCGACTTGGATCTTTAATTAAATTAAAATAAAAATTTTTTTATATTATTTTCTTTTTTTTTTGTCTACTTTACCTTCACTGCAATTCATTGAAATTATATTCGAAACATTAAATCTAAAATAATATTTAAACATATTCGATTCAAAATAAATCAATAAAGGAAAAATAAATATACATATATAACTAACAGATGTTCGCTAATCTACAAATATTAATAGTTATCCAAGCAAATGAATCTATTTTCATATATATGAATAAATTAAGTTTAAAAAATATAGTCTAATTCTTGTTTTCTTGCTTTTTTATTAACAAAAAAAAAAAAAGAGCGAGTGATGTTTTCTATCTACATTTATTGATGAAAGTGTAATGCTTTCAAATGAGTTTAGCGTTAAAAAAAAAGTACTTTTCTCTTTTCTTCGTCTCATTTCCTCTCTGTAACCTTTCTATTACATAAAAAAAATTCTTTTCTCTCTCATCATTAGAAAACATTGAGAAAAAAAAACTTATCGTCTAGATTGTATGAACAAGTTTTTCTAAGTATTTCTATAAGAAAACTAATCACTTCTTCTATAGTTAAACTAATGAATAATATGCATTCTTAACCAAATATGTTATTACCATATGCACATCATATTGTATAAAGAAAAGAATATATCATCACTAAACAGATGTATGTTTCACATACTAAATATTTAATCCATTTCTTTTCTTTTTTTTGTGTTATATTGTTCTTTATTGAATATTTCTTCTCATAGGATAGGAAAATGTAATTATCATAACATAAGTAAAAATCTATTCCCTCGAATAATATCTATAGAAATTTTGTTTTATTGAATGGTATATATATATATATATATATATTCATTATTAATTATATATGTACTGAAAAATAATTCTATTTATTATGACAGAATAATTTTCGAAAAAGTTTTTATCTCATAATCATTGTATATTCTACTTTATTGATTGTTTTTTATTGTTTATATATATATATATATATATATATATTCCAATGAGACAAAATAAAGTAAAATAAAGTATATCTTTACTTATATATTCTTATTAAAAAAATTATCTTCATTATACTTATTTATACTATTCATAAATGATTCTTTGTTTAATATTCGGTCTATTTGTAATTTACAAATGAATGTATAAAGAAAAAACAAAACTCGGGATATAACAAAAGAATAATAATATATAGAAAAATGTATTGTTATAGTCCCTGTTGTATAGCATAAAACAAATTGTTTCTTTCCAGGGTATTAAATGTCGACACAAAACACAAAAAAAAAGAGAGAAAATTATTCGATGGTTTTTCTAAGATATTCAATACTATTTTCGAATACCTTGATTTGTTTTCTTCTTCTTCTTCTTCTTCTATCATTAGTATCAATGGATGCAAATGAGAATAGTCGTTTGATTTCCGTTTAAGTTATATTATATCTATAGATCAAATAAACTATTCATTAATTTCTATAAAAAAAAACAAAACAAAAAAAAATTCTTATTCTAACTGTTCTATTGCTTCAACTTCTTAACAATGAAATCAGAGGAACAATAATGAATCTCTTATGGAGTTCAAGTACTTATATATATATATATGTCAAGACAATTGAATACTAGACTCATTCTATCGTTTTATTCAATTAGACATCCGAAAAATATTTCTACGAACATACGATTCAATCAATCAGATATGATATACAGTTTTATTTTAAGGATACTTATATATTTATATATAACTATTATTAATTTAACAAATAAATATATTATTTTCTTAAAATATTTCTATGTACATATTTATATATATATATATATATATAGTAATAAAATATTTTGATAATAAATACATATGATCTTGATATGCATATAATTATACATTGAAAAATAGATTCAATATGAATTTATAATCGATTACATTACACTATATTCAATGAACTGAAAAACTTATCGCCCACATAGGCTAATATTAGCTCAATTTAATTGATTTTACTATCCAATGAGAAGAACTTATTTAAATGTATTTATATATTATAAACGTGATGTCGAATCCTCACCATAAATGTCGGAGTTTTCTATACATTTTTGTATTCCATTTACATATGTATTAGGTTGAATCGACTTTTCTCTTTTTGATTAAATGATCAAAGAATAAGCATATATATATATATCCAGGTCTATATAATAGAATCAATAATAATAAAAAAACAACAAATACTATTATCTATAAAATATTTGTTCATATATTTTAGTGTTAAATTACTTAACTTACATAGGAAAATATGAGATATAGTTAAAAACAGATGTATTTTCTTACAGAATGACTTTATATTCTATTTTGTGTTATGTATAATAATTGTATGCATAGTAATATTTATATTGATGCAACTAAAATATGTTTTGTAATTTAGCTAAGATTATTTTAAGGAAAAGAAAGAGATACAACAGATGGTATACGCGAACCAAGTCAATCAACAACGACGAAGATATTGCCTTTAGAACGACAATAACAATGTTTTTCGATTCTAATCAAGTGTTGACATGTTGTCGAAAGCAGTAATATTTACTGTAAAATAAGTTGTTAAAAGAAAGAAAAATAAATAGTATAGAAAAAATGTATATATATATATATATGTATATAGGAAAAAAATTTTTATTAAAGAATATATTAATTATTATAAATAAAAAGTGAAAAATTGTTTATTTCTTATTATGAATTTTTGATAAAAGTACAAAACTTTCTCGTCGTTCTTGAGCTGTTGATGTTTTTATTGATGATGATAAATTTCGTCGATTTATTATTGGTGATGTTATTTTTGACATTGGAGGTGTTGTTATATTATTATCATTTATAATATTAATATCCGCAATTCGTATATGTCCAGTTATTGGAGATGTTCGACTAGATAAATAGATTCGAACTGGTGGTTCTTGAGTTTGACATGGTTTTTCTGAATCATCTAATGATGATGATGGTAATGAAGGAAGTTCTGTAATTGATGTTGATGGTAATGATGGAAATTCTATTGATGATACTGTTGGTAAATTAGGAGAAGGATGTTGTTTAAATATTCTTTGATGTAAACGAGCTAAACGAGGTGAACCAAATAATTTTGGTGTTGAAGATGGCGTTGATAATATATCTTTATTTATTTTTGTTTCTACAGCTGATTTTCGTCTAGGTACAGATGAATGTTGTCGATGACGTTGAAGCCATGAATTAAATTGTGTCATACATATACTTTTACTACGTTGTAAAGTTTTTTTAAAATCAAAACGTGAACGTTTCGAACGTTTATTAAGTGTTGTTGATGATGATGATGGAAGACTTGGTTCTGGTTCACTATTTGGTGTTGATAAAAGATCAATATGAGATGATGTTTCTAATTTAGGTGATGTTATTGTTGTTATTGCTTGTAATGGTATTATTGATTGAGACATAATACTTGGTGATTTAAGTGATAATCTACGTAAACATCCACGTGCTAAAATAATTTTTGTACGTGAACGATTTAATCGTTTTTTATTTAAATTTTCATCCGATGAAATATAGTTATTTCTATAATTAAATATAAAATGAAAAGTATTTTTAGAAATAATATTCGATAATCTTTTCTTTTTTTTTATCAATTGTGGTGTTGATTTGATAACAAGAAAACTTGTTGAAATATTTTTTTTTTATGAAATATGTCAACGCTATGTTCTTATTATCTATATGACAAGTTAGATTTTTTTTTCTGATATATAAAGTAGAAATAGATTCTTTTGGATATGGTTTGTTTTTTGTACAATAGTAACTATATAATCTATTTGATAAATTTGTATAAAACAAATCTTACTTTGAATTACTTAATTTTTGTAAATTTTTAGTTGTATTTTGTTCAAAATATTGTCGTTTATTTTTAAAATGTTTTAATTGATTAAAAAAATTTTTATTAAATATAATTGCACGTTCAGTTGTTTTATTTGACGTACCATCTAATATATCAGAATAAGCAGCACTTTGTACAGCTAATACCCATGATGCTGGCATAGATATTAATGATTGATATGATCGACAACGTTGTGGTAAATATGTTTGTCTATGTTGATCTAATAAATCTTGATCAAGTTGTTCAATACTTGTCATTGAACGATGTTTTAATAAATATTCTTGATTATTTGTACAAAAAATACTTGTTTTTAATGATTTTAAATCAATTTCAAGTTGTTTTAATTGTTGCATTTGTTTTTCTAAATATTCATTATAATGACGAAGAAATATTTCTTCAGACATTATTTCATGCCATTGATAAACAATAAGTGAACGTTGATTTGGTGATAATATAGGACTAAGTGTTGTTAATATATTAGTATTTTCATTATTAGAATTTAATTTATCTAGAGATAATATTATTGGTTCATCTGTTATTTCATTAATTGTTGATATAATTGATGTTTTTCTTGAATTATTATTATTATTATTTAATTCAATTTTATTTGCAATTGATTGTCGACGATAATTAACTAAAAATTGACTTTTTTGCATTGTTTCCCATTCACGCATTTTTTGTTGATAAGATTTTGTCATTGCTGGAGCTAATTTAGCTGAAAGTAATGCATGATTTAATCCAGATCCTAAAATTATTTTTATTTTTAATGATATATATATATATATATATATATATAAATATACCTGTTAAATGACGTAATGATAATGATGAACCTTGATCACTAAATTGTTTTTTAACTGTAATAAGTTTTGAACGTAATTTATGTCGATAATGAGCTTAAAAATTATTAAAAAAAAATAATAAATAAATAAAAGTTCAATATATATTCATATAGAAATATTTGATCTTACAACTATTTTATCTTACTCAATATGTGTGTATAGTAGGAGATTTTTCATAAGTTTGTTTTGACAATATTCTTTATGTAAACAGTCCCAATGGAAATTAAATTAGAGATAAGATAGATGTTTATTTATATCTATATTATAGTTAGAATACGAAAAGCATTAATCAGAATAGAATTCTAGATAATATTTACGTTTTTTTTCTTCAGATATAATAAATCTTGAAATGCAAGATCGAGTGTTAACAGAGAAGGGGTATACAAGCACTAATTATAAGAAACATCTCAGTTGTATCTGTTAGTCATATTAAAATATGGTATGTTTCATATGTTTTTTTTTGAATAATGTAAAAATATAGCCAGATATTAAATGGTAATTTTTGTCATTCGAAGGATATATTCTTCTAGAGAATTTATCAGAAATCAATTATAACAATGTTTCGAAAAATAATAAATTAACTATGTGAAAGTATAGATATAGATATTTGTAAAGGGTACATTTCTATCTGTTAACTGATCACAGTAAAAAAGAAATATTCATTACGAAGTTTATTATCAAAAGAATTCTTTTTTTTTTATAGTTATCAATAAATACTTTCGATTAATTAGTTGGTTATCTTAAAGCTTATAAAATTTCATTTATATTTTTGTATCAGTACTTTCTATCTTTTTAACTGAAAATAATCAATTTAGTAGTAAAAAAAACAGATAATTCATAGAGAACTACATAAATGCTATGCAAAATGACATCAAACTGCGCCAATGGGGTTACATTAATATAAGAATGATAAATGATTGTACCTAAAGTCGATCGAGTTCTCTTGATGGTTTTGATTATCCCACCTACTTACAACAACAACAACTGACGATGTAACACGTTAGAAATGAATAATTTCTCATGTTGAATTATCTCGAATACAAAATGGAGATCAAATCATAAAAATCGAATAAAATGCTGTATTTCATATCGTATTAATAATCATCTTTTCGTTTGCATATATACTTGATTATGAATATCATATAAATCTCAAATTTCTGTCTACTTTCGTTAATAATAATATATAATAGGATATTCATAAATCGTTTAGGAAAAAAAAGATGATCTAATATACCAATTTTTGATTGTTTTCGTGATAATAAATGTTCATCATCAACTGCTGTTGAAATCATAGATAAATTTGATGTTAATAATTCTTGTCGTTTATTATTTAATGAATTATTTGAATTATTTTTATAAAGTTTTCGTTTATGATATATTCTATTAAATTCAATTGATTCATCATCTTGATCAGTTTCTTCTCCTAAATGAGCATGTCGATTATTATTTACAATTAAAACTTTTTTCTTTTTCTTTTGATATTTATTATCTTCTAAATGATCATCATCACTTTCAATTGAAATATTAATAGCTGGAATTATTCGATCAGTATGTGTTAATATTGGACTTGGTGATAAATCATGTTTTCGTCGAAGTGAAAATTTTAATGCATGTCGAACTTTATTCCAATGATTCCAACCTAATAAAATATGTACAAATTATTAAAGACAATTAAATTATTTCTATACCTAAATTATTATCTATCATCTCTGATTGATCATGTTCGATATGTGATATTGAAGATAAATCTTCATGATTATTGACAAAATCTATACCTTAAAAAAAAGAAAAAAAGACATTGAATATAATGAAATATTATTTTTATTATAATATATTATAAAGACAACATGTGTTTTTATATAAGATAATTGTAGTTGACAGTTTGATTAACTACTAAACTTTTGTTATTGTCAGTCATTTGATTAAATGAAATATGAATTAATAGAATATAGAATATAAAAAAATTTATATTACCTTGTCGTTCTCTACTTGCTATTGATAAATTCGATAAATTATGTTTTTTTATTTTTAATGAATTTGATGGTGATAATTTTAAAGGATTTTCTTCATCATATTCACCATCATAATTATGAATTGATGTTGATGTTGTACGAAGAATTTTTTTTTCTTTTTCATTTAATAATTTATTATATTCTTCATTTTTTAATAAAAATTTTTCAACATGATTAACTAATTCTAAATGTGAACGTAAACGATTATTTTCAGCTTTTAACATATGTATATGTTCAATAAGATGACATAAATTATTTAATACAGATAGACCAGTTAAATTATAACCATTGTTATTATTATTATTTGATAATGGTAATGATGTTGAATTTATTTGACCAAGACCCATTTCTTTTGCAAATTGAAGAAATTCATTTGGCGTTGTTGTTGTCATTTCTATACTAAAATTAATATAATAGACTCTTTCTTTGTTATTTTTTTGTTATCTTTGAAAATGAATAATAGAACATACTCTTGATGATATTCATCAATTGTCTTTTTTTCTTCAAACATACATATATCTTCGAGATATTCTTTTTTTTCTGACTAGTAATAGCCTATAGACACTTAATGTAACTATTTCTTCCTATTATTTATTTTTTTGTATATATATGTATATATATATTGTTCTTCGTTTTTTTTTTTAATAAGATGTTTTCAGGTCTATCATATATACTCTTTTTTTTTTCTCTGATATTAGAAAAATAAATGAGAAAATCAAACAAAATAGTATATTTGTCCTTTAATAATCAAAGATGGTCAATGTCAATGATACGAAGATGAAAGATTGTTGATATTGATTAAAGAAAAAAAAAACAACATTTATATCAAGTACTATCTTCTTTTATAAACGATGAGTGACGAAGAACAAGGTCACAATTAGAAATAAGATATTAACGAGAATAATAAATAAATATTCTTAGTCATAATCTAGGTATAAAAAAAATATATATATATATCATGCTGAGATTGTTATTAATGAAAAATATCAACTTACTTTAAGTTTTGTATTTAAAGAAATAGATTCTGATCAGCAAAACAAAATATAATCGACTTGTCAGACAAACAATAACAATGACAATGATAAGAACGAGTGTGTATAAGCAATTACCAAGTGTTATCATAACGTCAAATGATTCTTCCTCTTACGACAAGTCAACTTAGAATGAGATATGTCATTCGTTTTGTTAGATTATCTTCTATTGTTCTTTGTTTTTCTTATGTCTTATTGAATAACTAGTAGTCTATCATCATGCATTTTTACGAGTTATTTTATTTTTTTTTCTTGTATAATATATTTGTTATGATATTCATATAAGTTCAGCTTGAGGCTTTCTTTTTTATTTATATTATATTAATGATATATTTATGATTAAATTCAATATCTAGAGATTTGTTCTCTTTATATTCTTGTTTTATATATTACGCAGTTGGAAAGAAGAAATATTTATACATCTTCTCTCCATATTGTTGTCCTTAAAAAGTAGGATAAGTGCTTGGTTTACTCTTCTTCTTATTCTTCTTTCTTCTCTATCTCATATATGTAGATATGTTTGTAATATGTAAATATCAACTTCTCATTTTGGTTCCATTTATATACAAAAAAGAAATCGAGGCATTTGTAAGATATTTTACTCTATGATTAATAACTACCAACATTTCTATCAATGATCAGTATTATCTATTACCTGGAATAAAAGAAAAATTTCGTTTTCATATTTTGAATATGATATTAGATATTGCTTCAGTAAATGCTGAAAATTCCTGTCCTATATAATCAATTTACATATATAATAAAAAACAAAATACTCTTACAGAGAAATAATAAAATAGAATGCAAGTCAATATCTGAAGACTAACGTCAAAAGTAAAAGCTGCGCAAACAAAATCAGCAAATTGTTTATATAAAAGAAAATACGAGAAAAAAAAGAAGAAGAAATAGTACATTTTATTTTCCTTCTTTTTTAATAATCTCTTAAAGACATATAATACAATAATCCAATATAATTTAAGACAAAATTTTTTTAAATATCCATTTTAATGTATAATCAAATATTTGTTCTTTATCTGTATCATTATGTAATTCATGGTAACACTTAGGCCAACTTTTAAATTCAATGTTTTGTCCACGATCAGCAAATCTAGAGCTTGCATTATGACTTGTTACTGAATCAGCTGCTCCATGTTGAATTAATACAGGTATATGAAATGTACATGATGTTCGATCAAGTATATTTGCCATATTACCCATTGTATGAACAAGAGATAATGTTGCTGAACGATGTATATAAGGATCTTTTTCATAAGCACTAACAATATCTTCATCACGTGCAATTACACGAGAATTAAATATTAATGGAACTTTTAAATTTGGACGAATGCCACCAATTTTTCGAATTAGTGAATGAATAGGACGAGGTGGTTGAAGAAATCGAGCTAGACGAATCCAAGGACTCGTTACTATTACAGCTTTATATGGACATTCATTTGACGCATTTTTATATCGATCAAGTGTATATGATAATGCTAAATTTCCACCCATTGAATGTCCATAAAGAATAGCTGGACATGATGGATATCGACGTCGTGCTTCGTTTATTAATAAATCAATATCTTTAAACATAGCTTCAACTGTTGGTATAAAAACGGGATCTCCCCCGCTGGAACCATGACCACGAAGATCCATTGAAATAACTGCTATATCCTCGTCATTATAAAAAGCAGCAACATGTTTATATCGTTCAGCATATTCTGCCACACCATGTATAAGAATTATTACAGCTTTTGGTGAAGATGGATTTTTACATGCTAACCATTCATAACCAACAAGTATAAGACCATCATTTGAATTTAACTCAAATTTTCTCATTTTATTATTATTATTATTATCATCCATATATAATTTTAAATATGTTTACATAAGAGTATAAAATGTATCCTTTGATTCATAATAATTTATTATAATGTTTATATACGTATTGTATATTTACCTGTAATATCCCCAGCAAATAAGGCGTAAAATATATGATTTGCGTCAAATACTACATACACAATGATTCATACTATGCAAAATATGAAGAAAAATTTATTCAAGCGCAACGATTATTTTTTTTTTTCTATGCATTCTACGATATATTTCCCAATATTTCCGTTTCTTAATAATATGGTCTGATGAATAAAAAAAATTACATCAGAAAAGATTAATAGACTGTCAATTTTGCTTCCTACAATGAAGTAGTTCACTTTTTTCATGTTAACATGATTTTTGTGTTTTATATGTTTTTATAATATGCGTACATTTGATATTTAATCATGATTCGACTCAATTTACTAATATTTTATCATGCGTCATGATTAATATAATTAATACATATATTGAAAATATCTTTTCTTTATTAGAAGAGAAATTACATTAGAATTTACTAATGTAAGAAAAATACACAGAAGATAAAAATTACAAATTGCAAAACAAATTTTTTCCATATATGTATATAAAAATAAAAATAAACTATATTACTTTATTAATATAAACCATTTTGATTGTTATTGGAGATAAAAACCATTTCATATTAATATTTTTTTATCTTTTTTTTTTATTATTCTTAAAATTTATTTTTTTTTTAGATTAATCCGAAAAGTCGAATGTAGTAAATCAAGATGTAGCCAATAGACAAATCCATTCACAATGTCCTATATATCTTTTTTTTTTAAATAAAAAGAAAAATCGATTAATCTTTGATAATTATCGAAATGATGAAAAAATAGAAAGAAAAATAGATTTCAAATGTAACCTATGTTATTATCTCTCATACTAAACAGAAACTTTTTTTTTAGTAGCTTCTTGTTTTCTTTTTTTTTTATACAATAAGTGCTTTTTTTACCACGATGATAAGAATATAAAGTAGATAGACAGAAATATTAACACAGAAAACAATCAACTACAAGTAATAGAGAAAGAAAAACAAAGACAATGAACATTACATATTCTCACCGAACGAAACAGGTGTGCATTTATTGTCATCATCCAAAGGCAGTGACTTTTTTTTTTGGAGAAGTCTGTTTCGTACAAGTGCAAAGAGAAGAAGAATAATGATGATAGAACAAAACCGGTTTAATTGAAATTTATCATATTAATAAGGTGAATAGAAATAACTAGATCGGCCACGACCCCTAATTAACAAAAAAGAATAATTAAATAAATAAAATTATGTATGTAAGAAATTTTATACCGAAAAAAAGGTCGAGCAATGCGACCTCGATAAGGTGCAGATATATAAGGCATATAGGCAGCACCACGTGGAAATCTGACACGTCCAAAACCACGGAGTGCCCCACGTGGCGGTCGATCAGTTGTTGATACGCCAGGTCGATTAGTTCGTTTTTCAATTACTTTTATTTGACGTCCTTTGAATAATGAATCATCAAGAGCAAGAGCCGTTTGTACAGAATCTTTATCAGAAAATTCAACATAAGCAAAACTAAAATAAAGAATAATATTTATATTAAATAGATATAATATATATATATATATATATATATACCCTTTTGGTTGACCAGTAAATTTATCACATAAAATAGTAACTCTATGAATAGATCCACAACCATGAAAATGATTTTCAAGTTCTTGTGCTGTTGCAGAGTAATCAACCTACATTAAATAATATAGAAATATTATTTATATAAAAAATTATTTTTCTAATATTATACATTTCCAACATAAACTGATCGTTGATCTGCTTCCATTTTTTCTTCAATTGTTGGAAATGGAGCTAAATTAAATAAAAAAAAAGTAAATATTAGTGAAAGATAGACAAAAAATTACTTACGTGTACCTGGTGTACCAGGTAATTGCATTTGTTTTTCAACTTCAAGTTGCATTTGTTTTAATTTTTCAGCTTCTTCTTCCATTTCTCGTATACGTTTACGCATTGATTCGAGATCAGCTTCATCACCCATTTCTGATGTATCCAAAAGAGAATCTGAAACATTTTCTTGTCCATCAGAACTAAGAATAGGATCTGTATTTGATGAACTACCATGATTAATACTTCCATTTTGTGTTGTTATATCCATTTTAAATAATTTTGTTTTGATAAATCTTTAGAATAAAGATGAATCAAAATAAACAAATAAAAGAAAAATCAATGAATAGAGGTGAAGATTCAGTTCATTGTCATGATTGGTTATTTTTATATGCAATGAAATTTTATTAAAATGTTTTTATCAATTAATTTAGTTTCTTTTTTATTATAAAAATTTAAATAATTTTTATTTTTATTGGACAGATATCGCTAATTAGAACTTAATTGGATAATAATTTCACCAATGTAAATATCATGATACATTCATTCTGTAGAAAGTTTCGTTAATTCATCAATATAAATAGATTTTAATATACGATGTTTGCTAAAGTGTAGACAACATTTCGGTATATTGATTTATATAAATTGAAAAGCTTCACACATTTTTTGAAAGATTACGTTTCAAACTAAAAAGCAAATAAAATCTTTAAAAAAATGATCAATTAGATCTTAATAGTGCAGCATGTCTTGTTTTATTCTTATCATGTAGACAATCATACTGAAATAGGAAAAATTTAGCCAACTGGTTTATGTGGTAAAGAAGTAAAATCAAAAGAAAGATTTCATACAATAAAATGATAAGATACAGTGAAGGAGTATAGAATAATAGAGAAAAATCTTGTGATCTTTATTGTTGAAAATAATTAGGATCAGAACTAAGGGAGCAAAAACATGTTTATGATCAAAACAATCCTAGTAATGAAAAAATCAGCTTTTTTTCTTCTTATTAAGTTCTCAGTAAGATTTTGTCTTGCCAATTGAAAATCTTAGAGTTTGCTAGATTTCCTGTTTAACTATACCGTTGACAGTATATAGATTTTTTTATAGTTCTACTAACAATTTCAAGTATTGTCAGATTCTGAATTAAAAGAGAGATATATTCTCTCGAGTGTCTGATATCGAATTCTAATATGTGCAAATATATGAAATAGAGAATACTTATTTGTAGGATGCTTTTTAAATTATTTATCAGTTAAATATTATTTTGATGAAAAAGGTATTATCGTAATTAGTACTTGTTTGTCATATGCAACTTTAGAATCCTGTACAGACTCATCGTTAAATTTGGACTGAATCTTTTGAATTCTTAGCAGAATTTTGTTCATCGTGAGGATTTGTGTCATAAAATTGATTTTTTGAAGTTGAAGTTCGAATTTCAAAAAAATGTTTCTGTATTTTTAAAATGCTTGATAGACTTGTGTTGTATCAGAATGATTTCTATCTAGACATGCGTATAATTGCAAAATACTGTTGTAGTTTTGACTAGATTTTATAGTCAATCTAGACAGGTTTAGATATGTGTAAAGAATGATAAAGTGGAACTAATGTTGACAATATGCATATACACAAACGGAAAAAAAACATGTTTCGCACATATAAAACACATCAAAGAAAAAAAACAATCACAATAATCCTTACATTGTTTATTTTTAAGTTAATCAATTACATAAACTTCAGTGTTCTTTATTTTACGTTTTCACAGCAATTCGATTTTCTAAGGAAAATAGCTTTAACATATTAATATTCATATGTCTCCACGCCTTAATAAATGAATACATTGGCATTTTCACTATGCACAGCTATTTGTTTTCTTTCTATCGTTTGTACCTTCGTATGATAAGCCTTTTATTACATTGAACTGAATAGTTACGCAACTCTGTTTTTTTCTATATTTACATGTATTTTACAGTAACAACGAAATAAACAAGTGAAATTTGAATGTTTTCTTTTACATTTCTTTTGTAGTATCATCTTTCACTCTTTCTTTTCATTTGGATGAAGGCTGAAGGCATGAGTCAATAAAAAAAAACAAGACATAGATGTAAGTGTTGGAGAAAACAGGAGCTTGTGATTTATTGTAAACAATAAACAAATGACAATAGAAAACTATCAGAACAACAATCGTATACATATATGAGAGGAAAGGAAAAAATCCAAATGTATATGCGATAGAAGAACGAAAGGAAAATGTCCTAATATCATCATAGGGAGACTTCTACTATCTATATGTCTAGACATATTAGGCAATATCTATAAAACATATAATGTAAAATCAGTTGTTTTAGACCGTAACATTAAATATCCCCAATCTTTTAATCAACGTCGACGTAAACAAAAAACTTAACAACGATGAAATTATGATAAGTGCCGCTATCGATAGTAAAGATAACAATTAATTATGTGATGTTGAACACTTTTAGGATGTTAAATGAAAGAAATTTAACCGACCTTTTATACTATTAAAAATTTATTTTCATTCTGTATTATTTCTAGAGTGCGAAAAAGCCAATAATTTTTTGATCACCTCCTTTGGGAATGGTTCACATATCGTTTGAAAAAAACAGATACAGAAGAGAGCGCTGGCTCATTTCACTGAGTGAGCTCTTTTTTTTAATCTAAAAGTTCAGACGAAGAAGTTGCTGACGAAAAGATGGATTCACAGGCCTCGAATGGAATAGAACCAGATTCAGATACAGAATTTCTGGAGGACCGTGAGGTCATCGAGCAAATAACTTCTGCTTCAGAGAATAGTATACAATCAATCCGATAGATTGCTATAGATATTTCATCACGGACGCCATTATTAGTCTTATGATTCGTGAAATAATCAACACGTGGAGCAATGCTTGCAAATCCATGGGATTGGTGCAAATGTCGGAAATAAGCTACTACTGGAGCAGCAGTCAGTTGTACGGCTTGGAGATCATTCGAAGTACAATGTGGAGAGTAAGGTTTAAATTACTGCTTAAATTTTGGCATTTTGTCAATAGCGATGAGATGCATCTAACGCAAGATAAACTGTTCAAGTTGAGATCACTTTTGCATTTACTAAAAGGCAGATCTTCGTCAGCATACATTCCTGGCTCAATTATTATTATCGATGAAACAATAGTACCATGGCGAGGCAAGCTTTTGTTCAAACAATATATTGCTGAGAAAGCGCACAAATACGGCGTAAAGATATACAAGGTAGCGGTACTAATGGATACACTTGGAACTTTATCGTCTATACCGATCAGCAAGATCCTACGGTCGGTCTTGGGCACACTCAAACAATAGTTATAAATTTATTGGATGGCTTTCTTGGATGTGAACGAGCCTTTGCTGCGAACAACTTCTGTACCAGCATTTCTCTAGCGAAACCTTTGTTAGAAGATAAGTGAAGTGTACGGACGCCAGAATAGAGACAGCGTAAAGCTAATCATGCGGAAAGGCAAAAGAGACGTTCTGATGATATCCACAAAGTCGTCACATTCAGCAACTCTGATGAATACTGGGAAAAATAGTATTCAAAATGAGTGTATTATGAAGCCACAAGTTGTGGTGGATTACAACAAAGGAAGACAAGGTATTAATTTATCTGATCAGCTATCAGCGTACTATGCATGTCTCAAGCACTCAATAAAAGAATGTCGAAAAGTGACATTTGAATTAATTTTTGCGACAGCTATGGTCAATAGCTATTTGACATACAAGGAAAATCATGCTGCAGTTTCGTGAAAGCCTTGTGCGATCTTTACTACTTAGTATACCATCCGAAAAGCTGAAGTTTGGTCCGAGACGAACATCAACAAGCCAAACGAAGGACAAACTTCCTGATCACAAGCCCGAAGAAAAGGAACGATTTGCTCGCGATGTCTACAGGCGATGTGCTGGTTGCTATGAGAAAATCAGACAACAACAATTAAGAGAAGCATGATGTTATAGAATAAATTATTTTAAAAATACTGAAGACAGCAGATGACACATATGTAACCTCTTCTCTAAGAAAAAGACAAAAGAAAGTGTTTTTCTTTACAGTTTCTCCTTAAATTATTGTGTGATCCACAGATAGGTCACATCAGATTGAATGTGTTATTTTAACTACGACTAGTCACCCAAAATAATGAATAAATATTTTTTGTAACCTAATTCAAGAAAAATATATTTAATATAATCTGCCCTAAAAAATGAATAGAATATATAGAATGAGTCAAATGAAAAATTGCGATCATTTTTAATTCTCTAATATCTTCGAATTAATAAAAAAAACACGTTATAAGCAATTTGCTTTTTGCTCAAAAGATAAAAATAAGAACAAATCTTTTAACAGTTAAATATTTATTTTTTGTGTTTTTAAAAATATTTTTGTTCAAAGTGATGTTGATATCAAAATCTTATCTCAAATAACTCATATTTCATTTTTATTTAATAATCATTAACAATCACAACATTTAATTGTATATTCTCTTTACCAACACTTTCATGTCCATTTTCTTCTACTCGTAATGGTGCTACTTCTTTACCACATATTTTATAAGCTATTCGTTTTAGTTCCATTCGAAAAGCTTTTGATACAAATACAAATATGTAGAAACTGGCACAGTAAGGAATATGATGAACACATTCAGTAACATTATCGAAGAAATCATAAATAACTTGTTGAGATGGTGTTCGAATAGTATTTATTGTTGGTGCTGCATAAGCAGTGAAAAGACTTAAACCAATGCTAGATATAATATAAACAATATCTTGTACAAATAAACAACGAAGTAACTGAAAATCTCTTTTTGTCATTGAACGAATTTCTTTTCGTTGTTGACGTGGAACTATTCGAATATGTCGAACATTTTTAAATGCAAGTATACATAAAACAATCATAAAAAGACAAATAACAAAACTAGTGATGAGTGAAGAATAAGCAATAAAATGACGATAAAACTTTGAAAGATCATAATAACATTCAAAATGAGATGGATGTATTTCTTGAATATCAACTTTAATTAGTATATGGAAATAGAATATAAACCAAAATAATGTACATATACTAACAGAAAAATATGCTAAACGTTTTGAACTATATAAACGTGTATCAACATTTTGTGAAGATATTAATAAACGATCAATAGATGCAAGTATAAGAATAGTTGGTAAAAGTGTAGAAAAAAGAAATTTTGTATAGAAATATAATTTACATAAGATATTATTTAAGTTTGACAAATCAATATTCAAATTAGATATAATAGTTTTTAACATACTTGAATTAATATAACATAAATTAAAAAATAGACAAATATTAAAATAAAATACACAAACATTTTTTCTCCAAGATTTTCTTGCAAATATTAATGCACTTAATAAGTTTCCAATATTACCAAATATATAAAATATTGGAACAATATATTGATTAAGATAAATTCTAGAATTATTGAGTATTTGAAAATACGAACTATCGGAAGTAGACATTGCCATACACTGCGAATAATCTTTGATGTAATTTTGCTCACAAACTACAAAAAATAATACATAGTTTTTTCTTTCTTTGTATTTGTGAGAATTTTAATTTTTTATAGAAATTGAAGTGACCAAAGTAATCCGATAAAAAGTACTTATATTATAA
Organism: Macrotrachela quadricornifera; assembly: GCA_022393335.1. Lineage (NCBI taxonomy): Eukaryota > Metazoa > Rotifera > Eurotatoria > Philodinida > Philodinidae > Macrotrachela > Macrotrachela quadricornifera. Next base: position 424,332 of record JAJEKB010001475.1, on the reverse strand, counting down.
TTAAAATGTTAAACATGATTGTCTTGAAAATCATGACACAAGTTTCATTATTTATTTTTAATAATAGTATGTATCCAGTGCATTATATAAACATTACTTTTAGAATGATCTATTCAATGAAATTATTCTAAAACAATACATTTATATGATTTAACAGTTAATTTTATAAGATCTTATGTTTTTCATAAATGTTGACTATTAAATTGACACGTATTAATTTATTGAATAAAATTTTTATTTTAACATTTATTTTATCTGTGTCAATCTTCTCAGAATAATTATAAATATCTCATCACTGTTTGCAATGTCACACACAAATATTAAGTTAAAAAAACATAATTTTATCTAGGCATAAGAAAATGAAAGGTTTTTTTTATAGAAAACAATTGATGATGTTCAAATTTAATTTTGTTTTCGATGAAGTAGATATTGTATAACACGAAAAATTCATTACTAAGTTAACAGACAGCAAAATGTTTAAAAAAAAACTAAGAGCAAATTTTTAAAAATTCATATAGACAAAACATTCAAGATAAAATCAAGCAAATAAATATTGATTTTAACACTTATAGAAAAACAATCTAAAAATATGATTTGTCATTTATATAAAGATTTTGAACTATACACAAAAATGTGTCAAGATTCAGAGATATGTAGATCACAGTTTCTCATTTTTTGAAAATATGCTTATGCAAGGTTTTGTTTTTAATTATCTTTATTTCAAAAGGCATATGTCAGCTGCAGTGTGTATTTACGTTATTGACTGTTAATATTCTTATGTAATGTCATTATAACTTTAAAAAATTATAAATTATGGATTAGTAAAAATGTTATTATTCACTTTCAAAATTATAATAGATTCACAGTGTACTTTTTGAAGTTAATATAGAATATAGTATTTTCTCTTTACTTACAAATAAAATATCATTCAAAAGAGTTCCTTTTGCAGCTAAATCGTATTCATATTCGATGTTAGTACTGAACTGACAAAATAGTTTAACTAATCAATGAATTTATATGTTTAACTATTTCCAGTCAGTTACCAGACGACCACTAGTAAAAAAAATTTTCCGACATATTTGTGCTTCCTTCATCGCAGGGATATCAAAAATGTGATCGATAGAAGAAAAAAATTTTTTCGTCCCTGAATGCCTTAATGTTGCCATATGGCAACATTCGGCTATAATATGATAAAAATTTTGAAAAGATCAATTGTTTTTCGCTTATCAAATTACGAATTTTTGTGAGTTTTTTAAATTCATATCTTCACACGAAAGTACAGTGTGTCTTTTCGTCCGTCTTTTGATAAAAAAAGCAGAAATATGCCGAGAATATGCTTAAAATTTGTAAAATGATGCAAAATTAACCAGATTTTTTGCAGAAAAGCTCCAAAATTCAAGGAGATTCTAAAGAGTTTCGGAGTGTTCTACCGTATTCCAACATAGAATATTACAGAATGCTTTGAAACTATCTAGAGCTTCCTCAATGAGTGGCATATTTCAAATTGATGTGAAATACTACCAACAACCAGATGGCAAACATTTAATTTCATATGTAAGTCAAAATTTTAACCAGAGAAACAGATATTAGATATTTACTCTACATGGTATTAAGTATTCTTTTTGCAGAAACTCTATGACCTTCCCAAAATCAAATGATTTTCCCTATCTTAAAGGTGAGCGTGAGGATGAAAAGACAGACTCATGCGAAAAGAGACATACAAGACGTCTCTCTCACTGAGGATGAGAACGAAAACACAAAATCGTCTAAAAAGATATGCATAGGGCATGTTAAAGGTGACGATGAGAGTAAAAACAAACGCACACACATCTCTACCACTTTTATATAATCGAAATATGAGTGACGAAATTTCTATCGGTTCAAGAAAACTGATCTGATGTCTTGAAAACTAATTTTATTTAACATTATGCCCATTATGTCCATAAAAGATATTCTCTAGTTAATTAGAAAATTATTTGAACTTTTGGAAAAGTAATAGAAAGCATCAGTTCCTTTATTCATACTATATATTTCTAATATATTATCAAAAAGCAGAAATTATAGTTTTAACACTCATATTTTTTAAATCTAAAAGTAAATAATATGGGTTACTTTTGTTTTCTGATGGTTTCTCAAAGATGTATAATACCAGTAAATATCTAACTATCTTCTAAAAAATCAGTTAACAGTGATCAAACATTAATTATAAACTGGCACCAATTTGAGATTTGCCATGACCTCTCGACATCGTCATTGTCGTTGTCGTTCATAGATTCATCATACACCTCATCATCCATATAATCATAGTCTTCATCTTCTTGAATGTTACTATCATCGTCAGTGGTAGAATTGTCAATTATGAATTCGTTCTCACTTAAACTTCGAGTATTGCTATTTTTCAAAGGTTCATAATTTTCTATCTTCTTTGTAATTGTCGAAACAGTTAGAACGAAAAGAAATAGTACATAAGATATCATGCGTAACAACATGATTCTTTGTAACTTCTTATTTGTTCCAAATGAGAAT
>JAJEKB010001475.1:359238-414007 GCA_022393335.1 Macrotrachela quadricornifera | reverse complement strand
GTGAATATGTATGTGTTGCAATGCTTTCATTTTCTACTTCGTTCTCTCCGTATGCGTCATCTATTTTTTTTTCTTGTTCTCAATGGATATCTTTTTTTTACCATAAATAAAAAGAAAGGAGACTGAGATAGAGATGCATGTGAATAAAGAATATATTGACACCCACATTCTTAAAGCGCCTAGAAGGTACTTTTTTTCTATGCTTACTAACAGAAAAACAACTGTCTCAAGATAAATAATGTTACTATTGGTTGAAAAGAAAATAGTTGTTCTCTATAAACTTTGAGTATTGACCTTGCTTACTATATGTTAGAAATCAGTATTATAAAACGTTTGATTTAACTTCGTATATAAACAATGGACTAGAAGTGTGATGTACAATCTTTTATTTGCTTTACCAACACACTAGTGTTAGCGACACATATATTAGAGAAACAAAATAACACATATCTAGCCAATAGCCAAAGTCAGTAACTATCACTTGATTCATTTTCCTTCACAACGTTTCTCTTGATTTTTTTTACGATCGCTACAAGAAGAGTTGAGGGTCATGATCTAAAACCTATAGAAGAGATCTTGACTAGTCAAATAAAATTTATCCTATTCTCAACAAAATCTCATGGTATCCTCACATTATCATTTGTAAGAATTATTTTAGATCTGATACGAATAAAGTCTGAAATAAACGTCTCGGAGTCGGGATCACGACTCACTTTTGTATTCTAAAAATCTAACATAGCCAAAACTATGATCGAAAGCTGTAGAAAACAAATTATCATGATTAACAGGATGATAAATTGATCCAGAATATTTTGTGATTGTTATAAATCTATGAGATCCCATCGATTTGAAAATGTCATATTTGCAGGCGTTGAGATTTTCCTTAGAACTTTTTTAGTATCATAGTCTTGTGTGATGCAGATATAAGATGATAAAGCAGAATCAGATGAGTTAGTTAATGAGGGCGGCTTATTCAGCTTGAGAAATACTGAAAGCTAAAGATGTTATTGTAAATCTCTTCTTATGACTTTCAATAACAACTATATCATACTATAAGAATGAAATGAAGATTTGACATTGATCTATCTTTTTTTAGAAAGGTCATCTTTCCTGACACATTTGTCATCAAATAGCACCATTGAACACAATGTCATCAGCAGATCCTACGTTTAAGTCATATAGTGCGGCGCAAGCTCAAGCCTACGCTATTGGACGGAAATCTTATTCAAATGAGCTTTACGATACTGTGCTAAAATATCATACCAACAATGGAGGCAAATTAGATCTGCTTCTTGATGTAGGATGCGGACCTGGAAATGCGACACGAGATCTTTCAATTGTCTTTAACAACGCTGTAGGCATTGATCCAAGTGCAGAGATGATTGCCGTTGCACGCAGTCGAAATGGAAAGACTAGATCAGGCAATGATATCATGTATGAAATCAAATCTGCAGAAGAATGTTCGAAAATCAATGGAGTTCAAGCTGGAACTGTGGATTTGTTGACAGCAGCAATGTCTGTAAGTTAATTTCTATGTCAATGAAATAATGTAGTATCATTGACTTGATTAGGCCCATTGGTTCAATGTGGATGTATTCTGGACTGAAGCAGCAACAGTACTCAAACCAGGTGGTTCTATAGCTCTTTGGACACTTGCATCCCTCTATTGTCGTAAGACCTTGTCCTCTTCCTGTTCAGTCCGAAACATACTAATTTATATCTTTCATACTTATTTTAGATCCTTCCACTTCAAATGCTTCCGAAGTTCAACGTATTCTCTTCCATCTTGAGCGTGAAGTTCTTGCACCTTTCGAACTACCATCCAATCGACTTTCGCGAGATATGTACGACAACCTCATACTTCCATGGAATGTAACGCCTCCTGTCACCGCTTTTTCCCCATCCGATTACGTCCGATACGAATGGGATCGTAATGGAATTCTGAGCAACGGGAATGAATTTTTTGATCAAAGTGAAGACGTTTCTCTGAATGATTTGGAGAGAGGATTGTCAACAGCTAGCATGGTCACGCGCTGGAGAGATGCAAATCCTGAGCTTGCAGGGACCGAGAAGGATTGTGTACGGGAAACAATAAAAAAACTCAGGGAAGCGCTTGGTGGACAAGAGACTTTCAAACAAGGTTCTGGAACTGTAATTCTACTATTTAAGAAGCAATCATAAATAAAGAAACCATTAGATACCATTATTTAACATCTGAGTGTACGCTTACTCACCTCATTTCTTACAAAGATTCCGAACCTCATCAAGTTTACACATTCGAATATCAATTAAATTCAAAACAATATAGATGAAACCATGGATACACAATCATTATTTTGGAAAAACATTTTTTGTTTTCTGTCATAAAGATGAAAGCATTCGAGGAAACGTTGTTTGGACATAAGAAAAGGATCTTTGCTAATGATTTCTTGGAATTTCAGGTCGTTTTATGGAACACCCACGTGTTTATTCTAGATGACCGACAACTATCATTTTTTTTCTTCTATGTTTTCCCTGTGGATTTTTTTGTTAAAATTCCGAGCAAACTTTCGTCACGCTGCTGGCTTCTACATATAACAGCACAAAACGAGACAGTTACTCTGAACTTCTATAATCTTCTCACAGAAATTCAACTTGAGTATTCTCTTCCTTATATGTGATGACCTTTATGATGTTGTGACTGTTACGTTCTTGAGACCACATTAGGAAAATCCAAATCCAAAATTTGTGTTCAGTCATACAGAATGAGGGTCGAATGGGGAATCTGTAAGTACAAAGTCCTATGCACGGTTATTCTCATTTGGAACAAATAAGAAGTTACAAAGAATCATGTTGTTACACAGGATATCTTATATATGTGAATTTACAAGAAAGGAATGAGAATAGTATTGCATCTATGGAATACAGTAGGTATAAGGATACTTTCTTCTCTTAGATGGTGTTGGATTCTATGCTTTCGCACTGAGCATTTGTCTTGTAAGTTTTTTCTGAACAAACAAATTCTGCAAACATGGGTTGTTCAAATAACCGATGATCAATCGATGCTTTCCGATGCGGGATCCTTCATAAACATAAGACTTACTTCATGAATGATGGTAGTATTTCTTGAAATGGACCAACGAACTACTCTCAAATGTATAATGAAGTGTAATTTCGTTCTTTTGCTTGAATTTGCTTTGTTCCAATTTTAAAAGTGTGTCGCTCTCATCAATTGCTTGCTCTTCTTGTTGTTCTCTTCGTATTGGTTTACACAGCAACTGGTGAAAAAGTTGTCGGTAGACTTGAGTGTTGAGTTCAGTCCACGCAAGCATTGGGTTGGTTGATGGTGAAAAAGCATTTGATTTGTTTCGAAATAAATTGTGGTGGATATGCATTTAATAATAAGATCATTTCCATATTCAGTCGAACTGTATTGAAATCTTGTACATTGGAGCAAAGACGAGCAACATGAAGTAGGAATACCTGGGATATATTACGATGAATATAACGTAGATGATCGGATTGATACGAAATCAGAGCTGGGCAACGCAATTCAAATCGTGAACCTAGCTGAAATTAATTGGGAACAATATTTCGAAATCTATGAGTTGAAATGAATCGAGTTGAGACATTTTATAAAGAACGGTAAATTGACTTGAATTGAATTTGACAAAATTTGCAAATATCTATGATCTGAATCGAATTGAATCGAATTGAATCGAATTGAATCGAATTGAATCGAATTGAATCGAATTGAATTAAAAATTTTCTTTCGAGATCTTCGAATTCAATTGAACTCAAAGAAATTTTAGAAATTGATGTCGTAAGATCAATTGATCCAATAAAAAGTAATGAAAAGTCATGTTATATTTAAGATATATTTTACAATTTCTCTCCAGATCTTTAATTCCGAGGCAGTTGATTCACACCCGTATTTAGATGTATATATATATATCTGCCTCGCAAAAAATAGTTACATTCAGTATTTTCCACAAATCATTATTATAAATTAACATTTTCACAAAAGTAATTATATATTCTGATAGCCTGTATAGTTCTCTACAACTCTGTATACAAACATTTTAAATTGTACTCGTTCACTGAAAATAAATTTAAGCACAGTAAAGGCATCCTTATCATCAAATTCCCCAAAAATACATTTTTTCTCTTCATTTTTTTTAAATATTTGTTTTACGTTTTTATCAATTTTCAAATTATTTTTATATTGAAGCGAGTCATTACAAAAGTAAGTACATAATTTGAAAGCGCATGAAAGTGTCCATCTCCCTGTAATTTTATATTAAAAATAATTTTGAAAAAACTAATGAAAAAACATAAAGAGAAAAATTTAATTTTCAGAGAATCTGATGATGAAGATGCCTTTACTGTGCTTAAATTTATTTCCAATAAACGACAGCAATTTAGAACGTTTATATACAGAGTTGTAGAGAATTCTACGAGTTATTAGAATATAGAATTACTTTTGTCAAAATGTTAATTTATAATAATGATTTGTGAAAAATACTGACGAGGGAACTACGCGAGGTGTCAAAAAGCTTTTTGGTCGAGGATATGTTGATTAGATAGGGCATAGTTAGGAGTGATATACTCTAAGTTAGTACAGGCGCAAGTTGAAAACTAGCTGAGATATCAACTTTTTACTAGAATTTGCCTATGGGACCCCATTTTCCCTATAAAATCAAAGTTTTGAATTTTGACGTAATACTTTGTCCATATCAAGGCCTCAACCAGAATAGTTCATTCACAAAGTTTCAGAATTTTTGGACTAAGCATTCCCGAGATATGAGTCTGTTAACATAAACATAGCTTTTTATGAATATTGTTATATGCAAGGATATTTTGAAAACATTATATCTTGGGAATGCTTAGTCCAAAAATTCTGAAACTTTGTGAATGAACTATTCTGGTTGAGACCTTGATATGAACAAAGTATTACGTCAAAACTCAAAACTTTTGTTTTATAGGGAAAATGGGGTCCCATAGCCAAATTCTAGTAAAAAGTCGATATCTCAGCTAGTTTTCAACTTGCGCCTGTACTAACTTAGAGTATATCACTTCTAGCTATGCCCTATCTAATCAAAATATCCTCGACCAAAAAGCATTTTGACACCTCGGGTAGTTCTCTCGTAAATATAACGAATGTTGAAGCACAACAAAATAAACAGTCTTTGTCTACAATTATTACATTTAATCATCTTTGGCATCTCACTCTCAAATACGTACATACTGACTATGCCGTACAATTTCTTTTCGATAAAAACACTCATCTACCTCGTTTGACCAATCTTTCGATTAGATATGAAGCATTAGCAACTGTGACAAACAATTTTACTAATGATGCCACACATCTCACTTGTTCTAAAATAAAATGTCTTGATACATATGGACCATTTATTTGTCCAGAAAATTTTCACTCATATTTTCCTTTATTGTGAATATCAATCTTATTAAAATTGTTATCATAAAAATAATTACTAAACTTTAATACAAAAATGCGATAAGTTATAACACATCAGGCAAACGAATAGTAGAAATATGCTGATCATGAAATACTAATTAATATCATAGCAAATCAACTAAAAGCTTTCAAAGTTGGCACTTTGAACTCCTCAAAAACATATTTATGAAGAAATTTTAAGGTTTCGTTTTAGCACCTATATGCTATTGCGAGGCATCAAACAATACTAGATTTCTATGCAAAAGCAGAATGTATACAAACCCCACGCCTGGTCACCAGAACTGCGATACTCGTTAGATTATGCAGACACACCAAAATAATTCGGGAACTGAGTCAGGAAGACACATGTAAAGCCAAATGAAATCTGTTCAAGTATGTTTTAATGTTTCTTACTTCGAGAAAATGAACCTTCAGTATCATATCATTATTAAATCTAGCTTGAGCTATGACAGTTTCCGTCTAAAAAAATCTCCAAATAAAAATCCCCAGTTAGTCACCAATTTCGATATTTTTTGATTAATTACTCCAAATGGAGATAAAATTCGGGGTAAATGATAACACACAAAAAAAAGGGAAAGTAACTTTTAAACCATAAATGGTAGATTCACATAAACGAAAATTCAAGCCATTAAAGAAGTAATGATTGATGCTGTTCATTCGAAAAAAAAATGTTCAATGCGATTATAAAATACATTCCAGCACAATACAACATTTTAATAAGAGCGAGAAATTTAAATCTAGTTGTTCTATTCAATCTAATCTTTTGTTTATATATCTTTTGATAGGCAGATGGTTTTATGAACAAAATCTAGAATACCATTCTGTTTTTTAGCATCTAATTGTATAAATTATTTATTGAGAACAAGCTATGTTGAATATTGATTTAAGGATTTAGATTACAAATTTATTCAATCTTTTATTACTTCACCATTTTTTTTCAATGCTCTTGAAAAAACGTATTCACACTCAAGCCTACGATCTGTAGGCGACAGTCTTCTGAAAATGTGATAACAATTTCTACGAAAAATTATTAATATTGTTTTATCTTTTTCAACTAGCTATAATGTGCGTCATTTGATTTACAATCGACATAAAATCCAGATAAGAAGTCTTTCGATTCTTTTTATGCTTTTTATTTCTGTACATTTTGATAATAAATTATGTATTCATAGCATTATCTGTGTAAGAAGTAGTTGGCTGATTACTTTGAATTTATATTTTTATTTTAACGCAGTTAGTCGTACAGGTTCGTAAATATGTATTTGTATGAGTTATTATCAGACTAGAATCTATTGATTACGGACGCATTTGATAGTTTTCCATTACTAGATAATTTATGAATCTTTTGAAGCAATTTTGTCCCAAAACTCTCTTGTAAAGGACAACAATTGATCTTTAAAAATTGACAATCGATATCAAAATGTTAAATCTATTTCTACCGGAAAAATTCAAAGAGTATTTTGTAATTGAGTAACTGTGAGACTATTGCTCTTTGCAACTGATTATATTTGCAAAATATAATTTCAATATCTACCTATATTATCGTTTCATTGTAGATACAATTAACTATTCACAATGGCTTTGGACGTCGCATGTTCAAATGTATCATATTCATTACCTTCAATACCGACTCTTAATAATATGACGAGTATTCCTAGTCATTCATACTACAATCCAAATGGAAGAGCCATTTCTCAAATGATTTCATCATCATTAGCTCGTTCAACATTTTCCACAGAAAATGTCCGATCATTTTTGAAAATGATTGCATCAAGCAATATTAAATCATGGGATGTTTCGACTATTGTTGGTTTAAAACCTGTGAAATCAGCTATTATTTATTCAAGCGTGATTCTAGCTCTATTTATTTTACTTTCGATGATATTTTTGATTATGTTATATAGTAATTGCTGTAAGAAAAAATCTGATAAAGTAAGTATTTGATACAGTTTCGAACGACAATTGATTTTCTTTTTTGTATTTAATTATTTCAAGAAACGTCAACAAAGACGAAAACGTAAATGTTCTAGATCATGTGCTTTTGTTGTATTAATATTGTTGATTGGTTTAATTGTTATTGCTCAACTAATTTATATTGCCTATCAAGTTAGTAGAACAACACGATTTCTCGATGATTCAATTAAAGAAATGAATCAAGAAATCTATCCAAAAGAAGTTTCTTTTCACTTAGAACACCTTCTTGATCAACTGGAAACGCTCGATCATTATTTAATGCAAAGTAATAAAAGTGAAACCATCTCCCTTCTTGTAGTCACACAAACTATAGTAGATATTTCGAGACACTAATTTCTGTGCTTCTGAAAAATGATTTCAAATATATTGAGGTTTTTTTAATCTATTTAAAACAGTTTTATCATTTGTCATATTTTAACCTCGTAAGAGTTCCCCGAAATTGTATTTCTTGTGCTCTAATTGAAAAACAAATGGAAATGTGAAGTCAAGTCTTAATTTGAACAAAGAATCTCTGCCGCCTAGACAGAAACATTTACATAATTTTGTTGCTCATGTAAATTTTCTTCAAGTACCGCATTATTTCTAGTCTAAAAACTAAACGGAAAACTGCTTTTCGTATTGTACACGAGGAAGATAAATTTTTAATGCTATTCTGTAAAGAAGAGAGGTGGGATGGCTATTTCGATTGACAAAAACAACATGTTTTCTTTCAAAGAACGAATAAGATCTGTGATATTTTTTTAAATCTTCATATAAAATACTTTTGCACGAGAAAAATAAAACGAATCCTTATTAATGAGAGGCAAAGAGTCTTGAGTAACTAAAAGACTTTTCAATTTTTCTCGCATTTTTAAAACACGCAAAACAAAAAAGAAAGTGAAAGTGGCTCAGTCCATGACCAAAAACTAATACTACAGAAGATTCTATGGAACTATTTACTTACCGTAAAAAAAATCACGACTCTACACATCGGAAATAGATTCCACAACTTTCGTTGAGAATGGATTTTTTCACAGTCGCCGCCCAAAAACTGTATGGTTTATCTTTCTCGCAGCTACAGATATTTTAACCATTAATTTATTTTATTCGAAGTGCAACGTATTGAGTTCAAAGGAGTCGATTACATTACAACTGATTTGAAGCATTCGTACTTTAGGTTTTATAAGTTGGATCTTCTGTAGTTTTAGTTTTTGGTAACGTTCCAACGTATTTATTCTCCTTTTTATTAGAAAGTTCCTGTCTAGGTAACACAAATTGATGCACTTAAATTACGATATGCGTGATTGGAAGACTTGGTTCCATCTGCGAATCCGTATTTTTATTGAGCAGAAGAGAATGTTTTTTTTTTCATATTCTATGTCTGACGTGCTTGATTATTGCAATTTGTAACTTTGACACATAATCTGATCAAAGATCGCTTTTGACTGATTTCTAGGAATAAATTTTGAAAAATACTCTCGAATCACAATGAGAACTTATTTTATGCTTAGATGATGACATTGTAATCAAGGCATCAAGATCAATGTTGCTCAAAGCATTCGAAGAAATTTTTCGAAAACAATACTATTTGGACGTAATTCGTCAATCAGTGAACGAAAGTGATATGCATATCAAAGAATTAGATCAAATTGTTAATAATCCATCAATAAGTTTACCACAAACAGCAATTGATCTTTTTGTTGAAATCAAAAGTCAACATCAAAATATGATCGATAATTTAAAAATACCATTGCAAGAATTGTGCGATTATGCCAATGGAAATGAATCGGAAATCGACGAGACAATATCCCATGCATTCGATCTTGTTCATCAACAATTACAAAAATTGATAGAAACAATTACAACTGATTTTCTTAGTTATATAACACCGTGGCAAAATGCTATGCTATTGAATAAAGATTTAGAAGATAAAATTCGATGGTATATTCGTCTTATAGGTACACTTTTGCTTGTATTGGTCATTGTTTTCGGTCTGATTCCACTTGTTTTCTTATTTATCATAATTCTATGCCGTTGCTGTCATTGTCAACGAAAGAATTCATCACCCAGATATCGGTTAGTCAATGAAAAAAAAATTTATTTTTTTTGTTTTTCTTTATTCATTTATTTATTTGCTTTCATGATTCTCGCGTGATGATAAATTTAAGGTGCCAGGAAACTCATATAATTTTTCAACCCTAGATAAACTGTAAGTCTATTTGTTTTAGCTTTAACTTCGATATACTGACTACAGCTCTTGTCCATTGACATTACGTATATTTTAAATTCGATTTCTCTCACAGAATTCAATTACCCTCAGCCTTAAATGCTATACAGTGTTTGACACTCCGAGTAGCATACATGTTGCTTTCATTTTCTATTGTTTTATTAAAGGAACTTCAATGAATTTAATCTCTTTCACGCTTTATAGTTTTTCGTCGAATGATTACAGTTCGACGAACACCTTGTCAGGATACCATTTTGTCCACACATGTTTGCTCTAACAGTCAAACATGTTTCGAAAACTTTTCATGAAAAAGTTAAACGATATTTTCATCGACGGGAGTCGATTTTAATTATCCAAATCTTGCTTCTGTTTAAAAAACATCAAAAATACTTTATGATTAAAATTTCTCCCTTTACTTTACTTTAATAGTCATTAATAATTATATTTCAAAATGTGTGTTTTGTCAGTGATAAGATAACGTTCAGGAATACTCACTTGATTCCATTCCTAAGTAAAACACACAATCTATATTGTAGATAACTAGACATTACTTAAATACCATCATATGAATATGTCCGTAACTTCTATTTGCCATCGACTTGTATCTTATCAAATATTTGAAATATGAATAATAATAATAAAGAAAATGATTGTAGGAAACACTCTCAATTATCAATTAAATATAATGATTCGAGATCGAATGCACATTCATCGAAAACAGCTCTTTGTTGTATGCGAATAATCTTTATTCCTATGTTGATCATGTTAATTGTGATTGTTCTTCTTACTGGTATTTTATATGCTGTTAATCTCCTCGTTCAAGGTGCTTGTCGAACAGCTCACGATGATCAACCATTTCTTATTTCATTTTTAATTGGTAATTATTCATTTTGTTAGTATTATTGATCATTTATCTTGATTTAGATGAACTACTTGGAACAAATTCAAGTAGATTGATTATTGATGGAACAGATATATTAACAAAACTCACAACTATTATTGATGATTGTGGTAAACAAATACATTTTAGTGAACATTTTTTTAAATAGTATTTGGTTCATACACAAAGTAATGTTGACCGAGCAATGAATCAATTAAATACAAAGATTGATGGTAAATTTAATGTTTCGATCGATGCTATCAATATTAAATCAGATCTCGATCGTCTTAATACATTTTCTCTGGTAGCCAATACAGCCAGCATCACAAACAAAGTAGAACAGATTAGCAATGCTTTGAAAACAATCGATACACAATTCGAAAATATAATTGGTTCTGTCCCAACATTACCATCAGATGTTGTTAATCAAACTGTTGATGACGTTAGTATTAGAGAATAATGAAAGTTAAAGAAGAAGAAATTTATTTATTTTTTTAGTTAAGAGACTATGTGAGCAGAGTTCTGAACTCGACAGTTGATACTTGTCCTCTACCGTTAACTACAATATACAAGGCAGACATATTTGTATGCCATAATTTTGCCACATCAATTAATGGTTTATGGTTTAGCCTTTTCATCTATATGTTTTTGATTATATTTGGTCTCTGTATTTGTGGCCTTTGTATTTACAAACGATTGCAATCCGTTTTCTATTCTAGAAGAAATGATTCTGTTTATGATTCATCAATAGCTGCCATATCATCTGCACAATTTTAATACAAGTGTATGAGTTATTTCTATCATATCCATACACACTCTTATTCTGGCATTGTAAAACTACGAAATTTATTTTGTCTAATGATCTTGTTTTGTTTATACTAAACTGTACATTGAGTATTGAAAAAGATTCTATTTCGAAATTGAAAATAGCAATAAAGATGGAAATTGAAATCCGAATTCATCATTCTACTTACAATCATATGTAACACTCACTCTTACGTCACTCGATCAATATTATTTCCGATCGTATTGAAGGTGAAGATTAGAATAAATACTTCTAGCATGCATAACTTGAAAACACTTTGTTAAGAGTATGATGTGAGATGTTTTCGATCGATTCAGATTCAATCAGGGCAAGGGGGCACAAAGCAGATTTCGGGCGTCACAATCTGCTTTTTCCCCTTGCCTTAATTATACTAGGTTGTACACAAATTTTCACATTTTTAGAACATGGTTTTTTGTGGAATATGGATTCATCAGAATATAGAACCTTTTCTATAAACATTGTGGAAAATACTAACATTTCGCAAAATTCATATCTTATAAAAATTGCATTTCAAAAATGTAAAATTTTATGCGCAACCTAGTTTAACGAAGGTCTTAATGCGGACAAAGAATGAGACCAAAATTCGAAAGTACGATTTTGCTTAGTCTCGGATCATATGGAAAAATTTATTAAAAATTTCGTATCTCACGAATAAAGGTGCAAGAGAATAAACCCTTTTTAAGTTTTTCAACCTTATCGTGGTCTGGTTATGACCAAAAGATGGGCTCTAAAACACTTGAACATGTAAATATGTTCTCTCGTTAGTTGTGCCGAGTGTAAGATTTAATTCTCTATTGCATAGTGATAGTTTGAAAGGAGTGTCTACATTACGCAGAAAAAAAAGAAGCTAAGAGCAATTTTCCTAATTATTGCAACTATCGATATAACATTTTGTGCGAATATAACTGATGCTTATAATCGAACCTTTTGTATTGTTCATCAAGAAGTTCGACCATGTTTGGGTCAAATGTAAGATCTCACTGTCAAACTAACAAATCTAAATTATCATGTCCTCATATCATACCGAGAGCAAGTTCCTAAATTTCAACGTGTGTAGTATTCAGGTATAAAAATAAATCAGATAAAGGTTAGTTTCATTACATGAGGACGAAGCATGTTGTTATTCGAGCCATATGAAAGAGGGTTCTACCAAACCTCGCTTCCGAATTTGCCTGAACAACAGCACTTTTTGTCCTTTACTCTTTGATCAACAAAGACTCAATGTTACATTTGTTTAAGATCTAAAACATGTAAATAGATTAAAACAATATGTATCGACATTAACGGAACAAGCAAAAAAGACCATTAGACTACAACAAATTAAATATAAAAAAGGATATGATCGATATCGAACAAATCCGACATATAAAATTAATGATTTAGTATTAATCAAAGTACATAAGCGTCTATGAACGCAAATCAGCCCATCTTCAATTGTTTAAAAGAGGTATATGAAGCGATGCAGAATGAGACGGCGAATCTTTCTATGATATGCTCAGTTCATTTGAAAAATCGTTTGATGGCTTCCGACGTAGAATTTAGCGTTATATTTTCACTCAAATTTTACCCAAAATGAGTTTGTATTTTGTCGAAAAGGCAATATAACCATAGATTGGTAAGGCCACAAATCGTCTCATTTGAAAGAGTAAAAAATTCTGCACAAATCTCTATATAAACTATTCTTAAAAATAGATATAAAATAAACTTATATGGCACAAATACGGCTCAAAAGATAATCTTAACCTATCTACTGCAACGCTTATATTATATTCTACTTGATATTAAAGCATATGAGACTACAGAAATATAACTAAGAATGGAGTACATTCACCAAATGAATTGTTATTAAAAAGAATTTTTCGATATCATCCTCTTTGAATTCACGATTCCGATTCGGTTCTTGGTTCTATTCTCTCTCGAGCTACTGAACTCTATTTCAAAATATGTTATTATTTTTTTAAAAATCTGTCTTTAGATTTGATGTTACGTTCAAAATATCGACTACAACCATTCATTTCCAGGAGAATATATATAGTAAGGAACAAATGGAACTTGTTTTTTTTGAAAGGTAAAATTATTTTTTGCTCACATGTATCAGTGCAAAGATTATTCCTCTAGTAACAAAAAACGTATGCCGTAGCAGCTGTATCAAGTAGAAACAATGTGGAAAACATTAGCTATTTCTACCGTACATAGTTTTATACGTTGTCTGGAAAAATATAGTGTACGTCATATACTTTGATACACAAATTTACATGCCATATGAAGTATTAAATTAATATTCACATTTAAATGATAGTAGATTGTTAAACCTTAAAGTCAGTTCTACTGTTGGCAGGATATAGCTTCTCTTTTTTTTGTTAACTTCGATTTACAGAGAGGCAGCTATCAGTCTCAGTTTGTACGAATATTTTTTTAAATTTGTTTTTAGGCTGTAGTTTGTGTACATCTTACTAGATATTACGGACAAAAAGAATGCATTAAGGTATGTAAGTAAAGGGTACGAAGACAGCTTGCTTTAGATTTGTATTGCATTATTAGGAACAACAATAACTGGCTAGGTTAAACTAATGAAAAATATTTTTACATTACACTTTTAATACAGATTTTAATAAAATAAAAAAATGCGAGTAAAGAAATACTAATAGAAAAAATATATAGAGGGCACTAATGTACAAAAATAATTTATTTCGAAATTAGTTCCACAATATTTGCCCAAAATTCAAGATAATACACTCAAATGTAAATTCAAGTAATGAAAATTTATTCAATAAAATGTATTGATTTATATACATGTGTCTTGAAAATGCATTAGTAACTTTTAAATTGGGCATTAAATGGATGAGTCATTAATTCTAGCCAACCTACCGAATCTGAAAATTTTTCGTGATTTATTACATTCAATCTCTTTGATAAATTTTTTTTCTATACAAAATTCTATTTTTAGATAAAATTTTTCTCATGTTTGATTTTCTGACACGACGTCGTCTGATTTTTTGTATTATTGCTATTTTGTTTGTAACAGTAAGTCTTCTATTGATTGCTCATTTACATTCAACAATTATTACTCGTTTTGTACCATCATACAATAAACCATTTTTATTAAATACATCAGTTGATAAAGAACAACAAATAAATACATGTTATCTTACTGAACCAGTCGATGTAATAACATTATGTCAAAAATGTACAACATATGAACGTCGTTTAAAATCAACTGGTTGTTTTCCAACTGGTTATAGAGAATTTGTACTCTGTTCAAAATCAAATATAAAAACTCCTCGTTCATGTCCAATACCAATTCCTATTCAAAAACGAAATTTTTGGTTATTCGAAGGTTTTATATTTATTGCTAGTTTATTGGCTATAGCAAGTGTTCAATCACGACAAAAAACATTAGATAAACAAATGGTTGAAAAAATTAAAAAACAAATTGGAGAAAGTGAAGAATAAATCAATACAATATCTACATATTAATCTTCATAACATAAATACTTTTTAAATATTCTGATGAAATGCACTGTTTTTTTTCTATATTGTTGTTCTTGTTGTGATTACTGAGATAACATACTGATGTTTAGGAGTGTATAAATATAAAATGAAATTATTTAAAAAAAAAGTTTCATATGTTATGCATTTATTTGTTATCATTCTTTTGAACTTGAATCATATGAGAAAGAATTGATTATATAATATTAATTTTAACCATGACCTTTTATCTTAATAGTAGGTGTGTCTACAATCAAGTAATCGTAACAAACTTCCGTTTATCTTTTTTTTTCTCTTTTTTTTTTGTATATCTTTCTTATCTATTCTCATTAAAATAGTGAAAATGTACTTATTTTAATATCATTTATTTCTAAAGTTCATTGTTTTATTGGTAGTTTGCAGATTCTCTTTAAAACCAACTGTGATATATATATATATACATATATCATCCCGGTACTTTTACTATTTTACAAAACCTACAAACAGTAAGTTTATTCATTTACATAAGTCATAAATTTGAATTGTACTTTTTATAGTTGTGGTTTTTAAATAATGTGTATTTTAATTACTTATGCATTTCTATTGCTTCTTATTCCTCCATGCATCACCATACCTATCAAGTCATCTAATGGCTGTGGTTATGATGTAAGATTAATTTTAATTATTTCATATATCAATATATTTGAATTTGATCTTTATTCTAGGCATGTAATTTAGGTGATCCGAGTAAACTGAATGTTCATATAGTTCCACATACTCATGATGATGTTGGTTGGTTAAAAACTGTTGATCAATATTATTATGGAGGTATGTAAATATTTTGGGTGTTTTTTATATGATTGAAATAAGAAATATTCAATTTTTTAAAGCACGTAATGATATTCAACATGCCGGTGTACAATATATTCTTGATGCTGTTATTCATGCACTTGAAGAAAATCCTGATCGACGTTTTATTTATGTTGAAATTGCTTTTTTTTGGCGTTGGTGGAATCAACAAACAGATGAAATACGTAATAAAGTAAAACAATTTGTTAATGAAGGTAAATAATTAAATATTTAAATTTAGAAATAAAATAAAATATTTTTTTATAAAATAGGTCGATTAGAATTTATATCTGGTGGTTGGTGTATGAATGATGAAGCATCGACACATTATAATTCAATTATTGATCAACATAGTTTAGGAGCAGAATTTTTACGTGATCAATTTGGTGAATGTGGTCGACCAAAAATTGGTTGGCAAATTGATCCATTTGGTCATTCACGTGAACAAGCATCGATTTTTGCACAAGTAATATTTTCTTTTATCATAGAAATATAATGGTATGAATTTTTGTTCATTTAATTATTTATAGATGGGTTTTGATGGTTTATTTTTTGGTCGTGCTGATTATCAAGATTATGAAGAACGTAATAAAACAAAAACTATGGAATTATTATGGAAAGCTAGTGCTAATTTAGGTAAGTAGATAGTTATATGTAGAAATTAGTTTAGAAATTGATTTCATAATAATAACGATTTTGGAAATCTTCTAAACACTTATAGACCGTCAAAGTTGGTTATTGACGGGTGTTTTACCAAACGGATACGGTCCTCCGGGTTCGTTTTGTTTTGATATCTTTTGTGATGATCCACCCATTATGGTTAGTTGCTTAATTTTGTGTGTATTGGTTTCTTTTTTACCTTTGCTTGGCAATGCATTTCTTTGTATACACGCATGTTTTTTTTTCTTTTTCATTTTTACTTACAGATAATGTATGGCTTTTCACTCGTTTTCTACTTAATATCTACACACCACCAAATGGTTTTTGTTTCGATCTTTTCTGTGATGATAAACCTATTATGGTGTGATGCTTGTTTTTTGCTAATATTTTTCATTAAAAAAAGAGAAAAAGAAAAACAAAACTTAGTTATATATTTTAATATCTTGTAGGATGATCCACGTTTACATGATTATAATGTTCCTGAACGTGTTCAAACATTTATTCAAACTGCTCATAATGAAGTGAATATTCTTCGAAATAAAAATAATTAGAAATTTAAAGTTTTTCTTTTCTTTCTAGGCATATGGTTTTGCAACAAATCATATTATCATGACAATGGGAAGTGATTTTCAATATGAAAGTGCAAATCAATGGTTTAAAAATTTAGATAAATTAATTAAATATGTTAATGCTGAAGTATATAAATATTTTATTTTAAATAATCTTTATTATTAATAATAATAATAAAACTATTTATAGCAAATTAATGGTAGTAATGTAAATGTATTCTATTCAACACCATCATGTTATTTATATGCATTAAATAAAGTTGGTCGTTCTTGGTCATCAAAAACTGATGATTTTTTTCCATATGCACATCATCCACATGGATTTTGGACAGGTTATTTTACATCACGACCAACACTTAAACGTTATGAACGTTATTCAAATAATATTTTACAAGTAACTCGACAACTTAATGCATATGCTAATATTAATTTACGAAATAATTTTTTTCCTCTAAGTAAAATATTTCATTTTTGAATTTTTCTATGTATACAAATAATAATAATAATAATAATAATAGGTGAAGCAATGGGTATTGCTCAACATCATGATGCAGTTAGTGGTACAGAAAAACAAGAAGTTGCTTTTGATTATGCTCAACGATTATCTGATGGTATTGATGCAGCAACGGTATGTTATAAACAATGAAAGCTTTAAATTAATAAAAAAATAAATAAAATTTAGGATGTTATCAACAAAGCCTATATTAAACTTCTACCTAAAGATGCTCAAACACCACCAAAAGCTCCACAATTTCTTTGTCAATTAACTAATATTAGTGAATGTTTACCAATTGAAAAACAAGATAGAGTTCGTAAACAATTATTATTTTATTTCTATGCTTTTTTTTCTCTTTATATTAATTTCAATAGTTCACTTTAACACTTTGGAATCCAACTGTTCATACTATATCACATCATGTTCATGTACCAGTTACACAAAATTATGCTATTCGTGATTCAACAGGACATGCAATTTTAGCTGAAGTATTATCAGCAAAAAAAAAAATTTTCATTTCATTTTTATTTATTTTCTTTTAGCTTATTCCAATATCTGAGCCAACTAAAAATATTCCTGGTCGAAAAAGTTTTGCTACAAATCAACTTGTATTTACAGCTATTTTACCAGCTCTTGGTTTTAATACATATTATTTTGAAATAAAAGGTAATATTTTATTACTTAAATAATAAAACAAAAAAGAAAAATAAAATTCTAGCTGATGAAACAAATGATCAATCAGAAATAACAATTACAGAAAATGAAGAATGTATTCTACAAAATGATGTAAGAACATATAATAAACTTTTAAAAAAAAATCTTTTGTTATTTATTTATAGTATCTTCGAGTTGAATTTGATAATCAAGGAAATCTTCTTAAAATAACAAATTTAAAAAAGAAAATTGAAGTACCATTTACTGCTCAAGGTTTCTATTGGTATTCAAGTAAGTTAAAATCTGTTTTTAAAATTATAATATTCATATTTTCATTTAGGTTTTCCTGGTAATAATACTCGATCAGAATTTCAAGCATCTGGTGCTTATATATTTCGACCTATTTCATCTGATCCACAGCCAGTAAGCACAACACGTTCTATGTAAGTCTTTCTTTTTTTTTTGCATTATAAAACTTTTTCCTTTTATTCACCATTAGAACATGTATAAAAACACAAAATGTTCAATCAGCAATTATTGTTTTTAATAATTGGGCTAGTCAAGAAATTAGTTTATATGATGATGCAAAAATACTTGAAGTTGAATGGACAGTTGGACCTATTCCAATAAATGATAATATTGGTAAAGAAATTATAATTCGTTATGATACTGATATTCAAAGTGAATCAAAATTTTATACCGATGCTAATGGACGAGAAGTTCTTGAACGTATACGAGATTATCGTTCAACATGGAATTATTCAAAAATAGAAAATGTCAGTGGAAATTATTATCCAATTAATAGTCGAATATGGATTAAAGAATCAGATCGACAATTTACAGTTCTTACTGGTAAGAAAATAAATAAAAAAGATTATAGATATAAAGATTTATTTTTTATTTATTTAGATCGATCTGAAGGTGGTAGTAGTATTCATGATGGATCTATTGAAATAATGTTACATCGACGTACTCTTTATGATGATGCACTTGGTGTTGGTGAACCATTAAATGAAACAGCTTTTGGTGAAGGTCTTGTTGTTCGTGGTAAACATTTTCTTATTATTGAATCATCTAATTCAAGTGCTTTTCATCATCGAATTATATCTCAAAATTTATATATGCATCCATTGGCTACTTATTCATTACCTCAATTATCATATGATAATTATTCTGCATTATATCATCAAACATGGTCAGCATTAACAAATGATTTACCATTAAATATTCATTTATTAACATTTGATCAATTAGATATAAAACAATATCTTATTCGTATTGAACATTATTTTGAATTAAATGAAGATAATACATATTCTCAACCAGTTATGATTGATTTACAAAAAATTTTTCAAACACAAGGAACAATTATTGATATTGTTGAAATGACACTTGCTGGTAATTTACCATTAAATGATATGAAACGACTTGAATGGTTAACTAATGATCATCAATCATCTAAGATGAATAATCCAAGTAAAAAAATTTTAAAATATTATTTTATTTAAAATTTTTTTTTTAGAAAAAGTAACAGTCAAAGATTTAAATATTTTACTTAATCCAATGCAAATTCGAACATTCCATATAACGTTGGAATAAGATAATTTATTTAACCAAAAAAAACATTTATGTAATTTTAATCTGCTGTCTATTCTTAGTTAGACTTTTAAGATTTCATTTTTCTTTTGTTTTCTTTTTTTTTTCTATGTTAATTCAGAACATTGAAGGAAATAAATAAATAGATTTTCATTGATCTATCTCTCTGTCTATGTATTCGTGTTTAATAAATTGAATTTTTATAAGTGATAAAATACAATATAATTATACTGATGTTTAATCTATATAAACCGAGAGTAAATGAAAGTGAAAAATCAGGAAAATTGTCTTGATCGACCTTATATTTCTAATTTTTTCTATATGGATATGTGATAGCAATTGTCGAATCATAAAAGCTAGATAAATTGATATTGTTGTCGTCCGAAATAATTGAAGATGAGAAGCAAATTAGTACAATGATCTTACTAATTTGAGTCGGAATTCTTAGTAACTAATTACATCCTGTTATTCATTATCTTCTATTTAATTGAAAGATAACTAATATAAAATTAATTTTTTTTCTTTTTGATCAGATTTTGATTAAATCTTTATAAACTATTGAAAAATGCATGTATCGTTTGAGCTGAATAAAAAAATGATTAAATAACCTATATAATTCTACAAAAAAATTCAAAAAAATCTGTTTTATAATCAATAAAATTAATTTATTAAAAAATTTTGATTGATTATTTTTCATTCAATTTCTTTTCTATCTACTGCAAATATTCGATAAATTTTCATTTTACTTCCAGCATTGATTATTCATCTATGAGACCTAAATGCTCTCTTATATACACCTATCTAGTAACAAAACAAAATCAAGAACTTGAAATATAAGTTATATATTGAAGAAAACATACAAAAGAAACTTTTCTAACTTCTTATTATTGAATAAGTTATTAATTATGTCGTATAGAATCGTAATTGAAGAAATGTCGAAACTATAGTATTGATTATACAAAAATATTTGTTAATAGACGTAGAGTTCTTGAATATATACGAGATTATCGTTCGACATGGGAATTTTTCAAAACTAGAAAATGTAAGTGGAAATTATTAATATAGATTGAAGAATCAAATCGATAATTTGCTGTTTTTATTAATAAGTAAAGTCTATAGTTATTTATTTCGATCGATTTGAATTATGTTACATCGACGTATTTTTTATAATAATAGACTTAGTATTGATAAAGGTTTTATTGTTCGTAGTAAACATTTTTCATTTATTGACATTTAATCAATTCATTGGTAATAATATATACTCACATCCAAAAATAATGTCAAAATGACATTTGCTAGTAATTTATCACTAGCTAATATTAAATGTTTTGAATAGTTAACTAGTCATATAGAAATATCATCTTCTAATAAATTCATTGAAAAAAACAATTTGTTTTTCTCATTATTTAATAGCGAAGCTCTTGAAAGACATAAATACCATACTTAATTTAAATATTTTAGTATTTTCTTTTTCTTTTTTTTAATCTTATTTACATTTTCTTGATATGAAATAAAATGATTATTTTTAATGATGATCAATTGTACGAATAAAAATAATAAGACCAATAGTCAAATAAATAAAAAGTGAAATGACAAATGTTGTCATTGACCAAGATAATGAACGACGTGAATGTATTAATGCTTGTTCATAATGACCATCACGTTCACAATGTAAAGATTTAATTGCATAAAAAACTGCAATAAAACCTATAGAAAATATTAAAAAAAACTAAAATAAAATCTATTAGATAATTATTAACTTACCAGTAATAAAAAATAATACAGATGAAATAATTGCACAAACAAGATGTCGTTTAGGATGAGCCTTTTTATTTAACAATAATTGTGATGGACTTTGACATGATTCTTCTTAAATAGATTAAATTAATATATATTATAATAATAAATACTTATGTTTAGTTTACCAAATGAAGCACTACCACGTTCGGCAGTTAGTGATCGACCAGATGCTGACCATCGACATGGAGATAATTTTTGATGAGAACGAAATACTGAACATGCTTGTGATGAAAGCATTATAAATTTAATTCATTTCTAAAATAAAAGGTTATTCAGTAGAATAATACTCAATCAATCTAATAAGATACAATTTTTATCTTTAAAATAATAAAATCAAACAAAATAAAAATAGAATGAAAGAATTACTTACGGAAATCATTCGTTCGCTGACATTAGATACTTATAATCGATTATATTTAAGTATGAGTATTTTATATATATATATAAAAGTTATATGTTAAAAAGAAGAAATACTTCAATGAATACACAATATGCTATCGTGAAAATAAACATTCATTACCATTTGATTGACAATATATTTAAAGAATGTTTTATATGAAAAACTTAAGTATTATACTTATTATATGTATATCTAATTCAAAAAAATCATTATTAGAATAATTTAATAATTTCTTACATAAAAATAATAATAAAATATGTAAAAAAAAAAATTTTTTTTTTCAATCAATAGATTTTCTTTTCTTTTTTTATTCATTTTTCTTTTCCGCATGAAAGATGAACGCAAACGAGAAAAGTGAATAATGAAAATAATGCGCGCAACAAACATTAACATTTGCTATTGTCGATACTAAAGCGTAGGCTCTTGCAATCCATTAGTCCAATGTTGATTTGTTAGACGAGCCAAAGAAGAAAGAAAAAATGAGAGAGAGAGAGAGAAAGTTGCCGAAGTAGAATACTAAAAAACAAAAAATCTAACTATATTTGTCTATATGAACGCTTAACAAGTTAAAATCATATTGTATTCTTACAATTATAGACATACAAAGTTTATAATCAAATTGATTGCTTATTAGAAAGAAAGGCAATTATCTATTTCTAATATTGATATTAAATGAAATTGTATTTAGAAATAATATGTATTTATTAGAATGATTATGAAACTAATCAAAAAGTTATTATTCATTTTCATGGCTGAGATTTTTAAATAAACATATATATGTTAAATTTTATTAATGAAATTATCATAGTTTCTATTCATTGTATTATAAGTGTCACATCCTTCTATATATTAATAACTCTTAAATAAAAGTCTATATTCATTTATATGATTTTTATTTAAATACTTTTTATGTAAATAAAAATAATTTTACATATGTCATAGAGAAAACTCTTGCTTTTTTTTTTTTACAGATGTTTACTATTTGACAACTATGGATCGTGCATGATTGATAAATGTCAAGTATAATAAATAATTAATTATATTCGTCGATAATAACAATACCTAGACATATCTGTCAACTAGAGTTTAATCGAGTGTTTTTTTTGTCAAATTTATTATTCTAATATAGAAAAAAAAAATTGAACACAGAAAAGTTTTGAATGATTATATAAGTATTTTTAATTAACTATAGAATATTAAATGATTTTTTTGTTTTTAATTAAATCTTTAAAATATGCAATAATTTATAGAAGAAAAAAAAATTTTTTTTTTTAATAATTTATTAAACAATTCAGATAAATACATTCAAAAGATAATATCTAAAAAACAATGATTAATCTTTTTAATTCATTTTTATCATTCGATCTCAAATTGCATGTGATCCTAACCATATGTGATTTTTTCTTTCTTCTATAAATATCATATTTATATTTCGTTCTATCGTTTTTCTTCTTCTTCTTCTTTTTTTTTCGAAACCGACAAGATATACTACTACCATCGACGATAGATGTAGTCAACTAATGCAGCTGCTCTCTTTTGTTTTATAGGGAGGGTGACGACAACGACAATAATAATACAAGCAAGTCATTCTAATATATATTTTTTTTTCTTTTGCTTTCGTTTGATTCTAAGATATAATATCACATGAAATGACTATACACTATTTTATTTTCAGTAATTTTAACCATATAAATATAAAACGAATTGTTTAGATATATATATATATATAAATTATTCAATGGCATCTACAAATTCAGCTACAGCTTTAGCTGAACAAAATCCTGAAGATACTTATGAACAATATGAAAAATATTTAAATGCTGGAAGGTAATTTAATTTTTGTAATAGAAAATAAAATAAAAAAATTTTGTTTGTTTATTTTAATAGTGGCGGTAAACAACGTAGTAAAGTTGAAGTTCAATTAAATTCGCAACATCATGATGTTGGTGGTGATACAAGAAAAATTGTACAAGCAATGGCTAATAATGAAAAAAATCAAAAACATGAAAAGAAATAAATAATATAAGATTTTTATTTATATTTTATCATGATATTAATCATGATCATTTGTAATCATGCGTTATTTGGGACAGTATAAGAGATATTATCTCGTGTTTTTTTTTCTTTCTTTCTATTTTACGTTCTTCATTTAAATAAACTTGTCTTTTTTGCTCCTATCATATATTTATTTGTATAAACATAAAAATACCAGAATTAAGCACGAATTATTACCAGCGTACGAGAATTATATAATGTATGGTTTTAGACAACTGTATAATGATAATTATAGTAGTGTGTATTCCTTAGAGTATTGTATCATGCTATGACAATGTCATTCCAAACATTTTGATATGAATTATGAATAATAATCACATTAGAACGACAGTCATAATCTGATGAATATGATGATTCTTCATTCGAATGTATCATTTCCGTATCAATAGAATAAAATGTTATTGTTAATGCTTTAGATTCTAAAAACAATGTGCACCATATTGTAGAAATTATTAATGATAATATATCTCGAAATAGAAGAATTAAATTTTATCAGTTAAAAAATTATTTTATTTTAAACAAAGTTACTCTTATTTGTAGAGAATATAAGTCTTTGTTTAATGAAACTTTTTATTTTAAGAGAAGTTACTACAATTTGCATCAGTAAGAATTATTTGATTGAAGATTCTATCATAATATTTGTTAGCAAACTCTAAAAATTGCTGTTTATTATATTAAATTTTCAAATTAATTTAAACTTCAAATCACACTGAAAGTATGTTAAATAATTCTTTGCATGATATCCAAAAATTTATCTCTATAATTAAGACAGATATATATGCTTTCATTATTAAAATTGACAGTAATACTATGACGAGTTAATCATTGTTATTAAAATCATCAATAATTAGTGACTATAATTGTGCCTAGAGAAACAAAACATCTGCAATTGAATAAGTCATAATAATAGCGATACTCTAAATATTATGTCAAAGAAGAATATTTACATTATCATTTCGATAATTAGTCACGATGACGTGCATATATATATATATATATGTGTGTATAACGTAGAAAATCAATTTTTGTGAATTCTTATACTAATTTTCAGACAGGAAATATATCATATTCTTTCTACGTTAGAAAGATATTGCAATGAAAAAAAACAGTGATTTCTGACTGAAAGTCTAGTTTATTGAGTAATCCTTCGATAAGCCTACAGTCAATAATACAATGCAATATACATTGCCAATGATAAATTTACTATTGAATAATACAATTAATAAAAAGATTAAATTAGGACTCGTTGATTCTTAATATTACTCTTATTTTTCATAAAAATGATGCATTATTACCCAAAAGCTTTGATTGTGCTCATCAGTGCGAGACGACGCCATGATCAATGATATATTCGATATCAAACACAAGAGAATAATCAGCGGGACATTTACTATCATATATGATTGAGAATATATCTATATCCGAAAAAAACATAAACTTCGAAGCAAAAACCTGGTTCTTTTGAAAACTCGTTATCACCGCTTCTCTTATTCACAGATACACAGTATAAAAATTATTGTTTGTTCAAATAGAAAATACATATTACATGTCATTCTGTTTGTATATTGTTTCTTTTATTTCTAATATACATGTTAGAGCTACTAAGTTTGTCAATCGCAACTAGAATAATTTCAATCAGTTTTATACAACTTTGGTCGTTCTTTTGTTATAATATTCTAATAGGTGAATCAAGTGCCCAATAAACTCAAGCATTATCGAGAAAATAATATCAACCAACAGACAAGAGAATTGGATTACACCTATTTATTTGCATTTTTTGTTTTCTGATAAGGCTTAGTATTTGAATTGTGATAAGTGTGATAACAACATTTGCATTCATTTATACTCTTTCATCAGGTGATACAAGGATACACGTATTCTTCTTTTATTTCTCATGTCAAAATCAGAATTACCAGCAATACATTGGCCACCAGAATTTGAACCACATCGATGTGGAGTACATGTTAGAAATGAACTAGAAATAGGAGCACCAGCTTCAAATGTATGGTCATGGCTTGTACATGCACGTCTCTGGCCAACATATTACGATAATTCACAGAATGTTGTCTTTGTCACAGATACTGAATCACCAATACTTCGTGAAAATACTCGTTTTACATGGCGTACATTCGATGTCAATTTAGAATCCCAAGTACGAGAATATGTTGAAGGTGAACGCATTTCTTGGGATGCTCGTGGTTTATTAGGTTTATATGTTTATCATGCATGGTTAATTATACCACGAGATGAAAACAGTTGTTTCGTCATCACAGAAGAGTCCCAACATGGTTTACCTGCACGATTAGGTAAACTCTTTCGTCCTAATCGAATGCACACGCAACATCAACATTGGCTTGAACAACTTCAAAAAATGGCTAAACAAGGACCAGCTCCCGACAAATAGTTTTATCTGAATTCTATTATAAAAATCAAAGTGATATTAGAAGTGAACAATTTTGAATTTATATGGCAATGTTAAGATGAAGACATTACTTTTGCGAGATTCTCCAATTTTTTTATCTAATATCATTTTTCTAGAACAAATTTTAAATATCTTTTTTTTTCATTTTCATTAGATATATTCCGATGATTTTTTTTAGACTGGTTAAGAATTTATATACAATACAAATTAAATTCACATTTTATATGTTCAAGACTTTTTTAATAAATATTTAAATTATTTCTTGCGGTCTTAATACGAGAAATAAAATGTATAAACAATCTTTTACAAATATCTCAACACAAATAAATCATAAAATCTTGATTCTTTTAAATATATGCTATTAAATTCCATTGATCTTTTTATATAAAGGTAAAAATAAACTACTATCCAAACATAAGATGTCTTATTATTCTGAAGAAAGAAAAATATATTATAAGTTATCTTAATCCTTTTTGTTAGACAGGTACTATAAATAAAATATCTCGATGATTAATTTCGAAAAATTTCATTAGAATTACATCAAGCATTTGAAATAGAAAATGGAAATATTCAGTACGTAAAATTTGCAGATATTTCTCTACAAAAAAAAGAATTACAAATGAAAGATAACCAATGAAAAATTTTTTCAATTATGAAGCAGTACAATCGATTTTATATTCTTTTATATATAATTAATTTTACAAATTCTCTTCAATATTTTCCTTTTTTTTTTTCTTACTAAAATAATAAATAAATCTTGGTTTTTTTCTATTTATTATTCATCATAAATTTCATTGTTTTTTTGTACACTATCGTTGTCATAGATATAACAATCAAAAATGGCCTCTCTTATTCACATACACATACGAAAGAATAGATGAATTTACATTTGTTGATTTTCAATAGAGTGTCAAGTATCCTGTCAACAAATAAAACAATAGTTACTCTATCTTCGTTTGAAATATAAAATTTTTCTTAATTATGTCACAAGCTGGACTTTTATCTATTAAACAAATTATTGGTGTTCGAAGTTCAGTTACAAATGGTTTAGCATTTCAAGATGAACAAACTGTTGTTTATATCGCTGGAGGTAATATTGTTTTATATGGTATTGATCAAAAAGCACAAAGAGTTATACCATGTTCAATTAATGCTCAAGGTAAATTGAAAATAATCTATTAAATATTTTATTTTATTATTATTCTTTTGTTTTAGCATTAACAACAATAACTGTTAGTCCTAATCGACGTGTAATAGCTGTTGCTGAACGTATAAATGATCGTCCATATGTGACAATTTATGATTTACAATCGGGTAAACGAAGAAAAACTTTACAATCAGAATTAATTAAATCAAATGAAATTGTTTCATTACTTTTTTCATCGGATTCAAAATATTTATTAACACAAGGTGGTGCACCTGATTATACATTAGTTTATTGGTCATGGGAAAAAGGTAAAGTTATGGCAAATGTTGATGTTAAACCACCAACAGGTCCACAAGCAAATGCAACAGTTAATCAGGTTAGATTTTCATTATTATTACTTTTTTATTTAATTTATTAAAATTAATTTTTAGGTATCATTTAATCCACAAGATAATACACAAATATGTGCGATTGGACATGGGTTATTTAAAATGTTTCGTTATGCTGAATCAGCATTAAAACCATCTCAAAGTTTAAAACAAGAACATTTTAATTTTACATGTCATTGTTGGGTATCTGATGACCGATTATTAGCTGGTACAGATCAAGGTAAATTATTTGTTATACAAAATGGAGAAATTTTACATGAAATTAAAATTGATACAAGATCCGAACCAAGGTTTGTATAATGTTTTTTCTTTTATCTTTAAAATAAAAAGAATTAATTTTGTTTTTTTTTCTTTATCTTTTAGATCAGTAGCAAGTCAACATTCAGCAGATGAACGTTTAGGTTTAGTTGAAAGTAGTATGGATATAAATACAAGTGGTGATTATTTAACAAAATCAGAAATAAAATGTATTATACCATTTTCACGTGGTGTTCTTGTTGCTGCTGGTTTTAATAAAGTTTATATGTTTGATCGTGTTGATGATAATCGAGAATATTTTCGACGTAATAGAGAAATTTTATTACCAAATGATCCAACTGATAAAGCAAATAATGAACGAGTTGTTTCAATGTGTTTAAGTCCATCAGAAGAAACACTTATTGTATTAACTGATCATCAACAAATTTATCAATTATCTTTTTCAGGAATTGATATAACAAAAGTTTGTTTATTTATTTAAAAAAGAAATGTTTTTTAATATTTTTATTTTAGGATGTAGCAACTTTTTCATATTTAACAGAAGGTTATCATCATGCACAAGTCACTGGAGTCGATGCATGTGTTCGAAAACAACTTATTGCTACTTGTGGTGTTGATAGATCAGTTCGTATTTGGAATTATGAAACAGGGTAAAGACCATTTTTTTTTGATAGAAGACGCAACAAATAATGATTGTGACTTACATATATAGCCAAGGTTTTATTGATGATGGGGATCGTATGAGCTTAGACTACTGGAAATCATCTTCCTTCAAAATCATAGGAATCATTTGTTATATGAAAGGATTTCCTTCTTTTGGTAAAAAGCGAAGAGATTAGTTAGGAATCGTCTCCAACTGTCAAATTACTTTCTAGTCGAAAGTATGGGTATAAACATAGGAACAATCAGAAGATTTGAAACTTTTATAGTAAACTATTCTTATTAACGTCTATCTCTATTTAAAGTTTCAAGTTAAAATTTCAAAACTCAATTTTTCTAATGTTCCTAAAGGGACTACAACTTTCTATTAAAAAATAGTGTAAAAATGCAATATCGAGGTAGTAATAAGCTAGCGACACGAGCTCTTTTCAGAATGTTTTTAGGTTCTTAGAATCTACATTATGCTCACACTTCCGACTGAAGAGCGATTTGATAATTGAAGAGATCCTCGCACCATTTCTATAGTTCTGCCTTGATTATACTATTTCTTTGACTTACACACACGATTATGAGGATGACCAAAAAGGATTAATTATATTAGACACTTTCCTTGATAGTAACGAAAATAATGATCTTTGATTAATGTTTTCCTTTTTTTTTCTACTTGTTTTAGTACACTTGAAGTTTGTAAAGAATTTCAAGAGGAAGCATATACAGTTTCACTTCATCCATCGGGTTTATTTATTCTTGTTGGTTTTTCTGATAAATTAAAATTATTTACAATATTAATTGATGATCTTCGTCCATTTAAAGAATTTTCTATTCGTGGTTGTCGCGAAGCATTATTTAGTAATGGTGGACATTTATTTGCTGCTGTACATGGAAATGTTATTCAAATTTATTCAACAGTTACATTCGAAAATATAACTAATTTAAAAGGACATAATGGAAAAGTTTGTTTAAAGAAAAAAAAATAAACAAATATAAAAAAAAACCAAATCATATTTTATTATTAGGTTCGTCAATTAGTATGGTCACCAGATGATACAAGATTATTTTCATGTGGTATGGACGGAGCAGTTTATGAATGGGAAGTTGCAACATCAAAACGTTTACATGAAGCTGTACTTAAAGCATGTGGTTATACAGGTCTTGGATTAAGTGCAGATTCAAAAACAGTATTTGCTGTAGGTACTGATCGAAAAATAAAAGAAATTGTCGATGCTCAAGTTAGTTGTTTTTTTTTTTAATA
The DNA here is from genome assembly GCA_022393335.1 of Macrotrachela quadricornifera. Taxonomy (NCBI): domain Eukaryota; kingdom Metazoa; phylum Rotifera; class Eurotatoria; order Philodinida; family Philodinidae; genus Macrotrachela; species Macrotrachela quadricornifera. The sequence goes on along the minus strand of JAJEKB010001475.1, from coordinate 383,988 downwards.
ACACAATGAAATATACATGATTAACTAATTTTGTTTTTATTTCTAGCAAATTCTTCGAGAAGTTTCAGTAACACCAGATGATGTACAACCTACATCAATTACACTTAGTCATACGGGTAAATCATTATTAATTGGTACATCAAAAGGAACTGTTCGATCATATAAATTTCCATTAACTAAATCTGATGAATATACAGAATATATTGGTCATGTTGGAATGATTAATCGAGTAAATTATTTTATTTTTTTTATAATATAATTAAAAATGAAACTTTTTTTATTATTATTTAGTTACGTACAACTTTTCAAGATGAATATGTTGTATCAGTTGGTGATGATGGTTTAGTTATTTTATGGAAATTACAAGAAGTTGGTGTATCAAAAAAAGAAAAAGAAACAACATATGCAGAAGAAATTCTTATTACTAAAAGTGATCTTGAAGAAAAAGTATATTACTTTAAAAAACGAGAAAAAAATGTATTATTTTTTTAAATTATATTTAAGAATACATCAATTCGTGAATTAAAACAACGTGTTGCTGAATTACGTGAAGAAAATGATTATCAACTTAAATTAAAAGAAATGAATTATGCTGAAAGAATACGTGATTTAACAGATAAATTTATGCAAGAAATGGAAAATTTAAAAACAAAAAATACAGTTGTTACTAGTGAAAAAGAAAAAGAAGCTAGTAAACATGCTGAACAAGTTCATGATCTTGTTGAAAAACAAAATAAAGAATTACAAGATTTAGGTAAATATATAAACATATAAAAAAAAAAGAAAGAGATTTTATTCTTTTTTTCTCTATCAGAAAATTTATTAGAAAAAATAAAGCAATATTTCTTTTGTAAGTTTTTCTTTAGCTAGAATTTTGCATTTATTTTGTATTAAAAAAAAATCTATGAAATTATATTGTTTTCTTTTTTGTTTTGTTTAATAGAAAGTTCTAATAATCAAAAATTAATGCTTGAATATGAAAAATATCAAGATTTACAAGCTAAAACTCAAAAAACACAAGAAGAATATGAAAGACAAATAACAGAATTAGAAAATCGTAAAGAAGAAGAAGTTACACGACAACGAATGCAATATACAGCACAACTTGAAAAACTTAAAAATGATCTTATACTAGTATGTCTTTAGATTTAATCAGAAAGAAATTCTTTTTTTATGTATATCAAATTCACGTCTAAAAACCTCAAATTTTTTCCGTTGATATTTCATTATTCTTCGTAAAATCAGGGATTTTTTAGATGCGATAGTATGTTTTCATGAACTTGTCGGATGGAATTTTATTGTAGTCAATTACATTTTTATTTATTTAAATGAACATCATGCACTGCCAGACTTGACAGAATCCGCTCTGTGAAACTCACATATTAAAATGTATCATCGACTGCGTTTGCTTAGCCCTATCGAAAGAAAGTAACGATAGATAGGCCTTTTAGCGATGAGAAACGATTTATAGACAGAAGACCACTGTTTAGTTCTGCATTCAAGTATATTTTTTTCGGTTAAATATATCTGACTTAAAATCGTTTTTTTGTATATACAAAATAATTGTTTATAGGAACGTGAAAAAAATAAACAACAATCTCGTGATCATGAAGAAACAAAACGACAAATTGAAGAAGATGCTGATGAAGAAATTCTTAAATTAATGCAAACACATGAACAAGCATTAATTGAATGTAAAGAAGAAAATGTTAATTTAAGAAATAAAAGTACAACATTTCAACGTAAAGTATGTTTTTATTTAAAAAAAAAATTTTATTCAAATATTTGTTCAATTTTTTTTTGTTTCTTAGGTTAAAGATCTTGAAGAATCAATTAAAAAAAAAGATACAGATTTAACAACATTAAAAAGTGAAGAAGTTAAATTACAAAATGCTATACGTGGTCTTAAAAAAGATATTGAAGGATTGAAAAAAGAAATTCAAGAACGTGATGAAACTATTCAAGATAAAGTAATTTTATTTTAATTTTTTATAAAATAAAAAAATAACATTTTTATATTTAATATTATTAGGAAAAACGTATTTATGAATTAAAACGTAAAAATCAAGAATTAGAAAAATTTAAATTTGTTCTTGATTATAAAATAAAAGAACTGAAAAAACAAATTGAACCACGTGAAATTGAAATTAAAGATATGAAAGAACAAATAACAAATGTAATATTTTATATATTCATTGTATTATAATAATATTTAAAAAAAAATATATATATATATTATTTAGATGGAAGCTGAACTTGAACGATTAAGCAAGAGTAATGATGAAGAAAAATTAAAAAATGAAGAATTACGTACAAAATTAAATGCATCAGCTTTAGCTTTACAACAAGAAAAACAATTAGTTTGTTATTCAAATTTTTTTACTTTACATAGAAATGTATATTTTTTTTTATAGAAACGAGATTCCGAATTAGCATTAAAACGTATTAAAACTGATATACATAATTGTTCAGCTTTGATTACTGAACCAAAATTATTAACTCAACGTGTTGCAGAAATTTATGCGCAATATGTTCGTGAAGATGCGGTAAGTGAAGATTCTGTTTCTGAAATTACGAATGAGAATACGAAGTAGGAAAGTGCAAGATCACATTCTTTTTGGCCTAGTAGAACTGGAAATGAAAACTTCTCACTCGTTATTATTGTAGAGAAATAAAATTTATCATTTATTTAATAGACTGAAGAAGCAACTATTGATCAAGATATAACAAAAGAATATGCTCGTCAACGTGATCATCTTGAACGAACAGTTCGAAGTCTTAAAGTAACCGTATATTAACTTCTCTTTTCTTTTTGCTTATTATTATTTTTATCTAGGCTAAAGTTGATAAAGATTCTGATCGACATAAAATGGAAAATATTCGTATAATGCAAGTAAGTTTTTTTTAGTATTATAAGAAATTTAATATTTTCATTCTTAATTAACTAGGAAAATGTTACATTAATTAAAGAAATTAATGATTTAAGACGTGAATTAAAAACAGCTCGTGTTAAATTACAAGATTTACAAACAGCTATGGGTATAAGTCGTAAAACAGCAGCACGTACAACAGAAGAAATTGTTCAAGCATTAAATACACATCAAAATAATCATATAGTTAAAGAAAAACAAACAGAATTAGAAAATTTAATTCATCGTCAACGTAGTGAAATTCAACGACTTAATGAACAAATTGCAAATATTGAAGCAGGCAATGATCGTAATGGTTCAGCTAATGTTGGTCGATCTCGTCCACCATCTGGACCATTACCACCAATAACATCTGCATTAACAGCTCATTGACATTAGACTATAATATGCGTGATATTCAACAGTTCTAATTTCTATTTTTTTTCGCTTTTTCAAACAAAACTAAATATTATGAATTATTTAGCCATTTTTTCACATATATAATAATCTATCTTAATTTCCTATGTCATAATTCATATATATTGTTTCATGCAAATATTCAATATATTTGCTGAATGTTATACATTATTATATCCAAGATATGTAATATGTTTTCACTTGTGATTTTAAATAGATCTCGATATACGTCTATAAAGATAATAAAAATTATAAGTTTATTTGTAAGATACATATATATATATGTCTTTTTCAAAGTAAGAAAGATTGAATTCATTTTTCTAAATCTGTTAATTTATAGAAAACTTTCTTATAAATTAGAGATGTTCATTGCGACTGGAAACCTGCGGCAGTAGCGTCGCTATGGACATCTCTTATAAATGTCTATATGATAATATCTGACTGTTTGAAAGCTTGTGCATCTAAATCTGAATTACGCACATAATACAAACACCTTTTCTATAAGAAAAATGTTACAATTAGAATGAAATAAATATAATAAAAATTTTCTCAACCATGTTGCGCCATCTGTTCGATATAAAATATAATTTAAATATTCAAGGTGTTCATTTACAGTATTAATGGTAGTCGATTAATGATTGGTAGAAAAATCATGTTTTATATATCTCTTGGATAAACTCCGTAAAATTCTTCCTGTTTCTGACTTTTGCCGTCATCTTGTCGTTTGTTTTTTTTATTGACTACATGACTGAGTACCTAATTAGTATAGTTTGTGATTAAAACACATTATGTCTTTATGTTAAGATGACAAAGCAAAATGCGCTTTTTATTTCTTTTTTTTTGTTGTATATTCTAGATGACGGAATGTTATTCAGCTCGTTGTCAACAAGATCGAAAATTAGCTCGACGAGAATTTAATAAATGGACAAAAAATATCTTATTTCAAATTGGTAAAATACAGACATAAATTAAGTACAAAAAAAAAACATTCAATTTTTTTTTATTTTTAAGGTTTAGAAACAATATCAAAAAATCATTTTGAATTTGATATTAACTTATTTAGTGAAACAGATGGTTAGATTAACAGGCTTTTGTTTTGTTTTTTTTTATTAAAATTCTTTTTATATTATCTTAGATGAACAAATACCAATTGATTTTAATCCTAATCAAGAATGTTTATTTTGTATTAATCGACATGAATATTTAGGAAATAAAAAAATAAATCATCGAATTAATGAACATCATCATTTAATACCAGAAACAATTATAGATGATGATGAAAATGCACCATTAGATTTAAGTTTAAAAACACCAACAACAACAGCAACAAATAAATCACCATTAATGACATCAAATAATAGAAATAATGTCAAGTTAGTATTCAGATTTAACGAATATTTTGTTCATGAAAAAGCAACATCTTCAGAATACAAAATAATGTAATTAGATGTATGTAGGCAAAACTTGATTACATCGATGAAAGATACATCAAATGAAATTCTTTCAATAACTCTAAAATCTAGCAATAAAATATTTCGAAACATTTCATCTGATTTCCCTCCATTAAATAATAATATAAATCTTTAAATAAAAAATTATAAATTTTGATTTTAGACACCGACCATTTTTTGATATTAAGTCAGATATACCACCAATGCATGGTCAAGAAGAATTTGATCGTTTTATGTCTGAAATGATTGCTAGTCAATTAGGTAAAATGAATGAAAAAAACAAAATGAAAATTTTCTATTTCTATTTGGTTTTTTTTCTAGATTTTTCATCTCAATCATTTTTAAATATGAATCTTTTTCCAACATCACCAACTATTCCTCCTATTCCTAATATACAAATAAATAAAAAGAAAAATTCATCTTTACAAGATAATCGTATTGCTCAATTAGCTAAACAAATGGCATATGAACGTATGTTACAAGAAATTGATTATCAACGTCATCCAATAAATAATAAAAAAACTAAAACATCAATTAATCCATCATCATCTATTCTTACAGAATCAATTCATGTTAATCATTTACTTAATGATGTTATGATGGGCATATTACATGAAATGTTTGAAAAACAACAACAACAACAACAACAACAACAGCAACAACAACAACAAACATCATCTGTACCACAACCAAGAGCATCACGTAAAGGTGAATTATTATTTGTTAAAAAGCAAAATATTAATAATAATGAACAATATAATACAAATATTTTTAATCATTTTAATAATAATATTAAAAAACAACATAAGGTTAGTATATTTATTAGTTTGTTTTATATATATATAAATTCTTTTTTTTCTAGCACAATAATAAAATAAATCCTTCCTTTTCAAGTTCTTCATCAACATCAAGTATATCATCAAATGGTTCATCATCTATTCATACAAAATCTAAAACAAAATCAAAATTAAATCAATCAATTAATTATATACCAAAAGGACGAGCAACAGAAATAATAAATAATAATAATAGTAAAATTCTTATCGGTATGGATGGTAAACAAATACGTCCAAAACGTGGTCAATATCGTCGTTATGAATCTGAACAATTAGCTAAAGCTGTAGCAGCTGTTTTAAGTAATGAAATGTCCGTACATAAAGCTGGATCTTATTTTGGTGTGCCACATTCAACAGTAAATTATATTAAATAATATATATATATATATGTATATTTATTTATTTTTATTCTAGTTGGAATATAAAGTAAAAGAACGAAATATAAAATTAGCAACAAAAAATAAAAATGAATCTACATCATCAATATCTGTTAATGATAATGATAATAATAATATTCTTCATGGTTAGTTAAGAGAATTATATCTATTCAATCTCTTGTTAATGCTGATAGTTATCGACTTCAGATTGTTTTTTTTACCATTAATAGATGAAGATAAAATGTCTACTTGAAAAACAAAAGAGTTTATGAAAAAATATTATTTGAATAAATGTCTCTTTTGAATTCAATAGCTATCAGTATTATCAAGTTATTCAACAGATAATCGAATACATTCTATATTGAAATAAATAATAATATATATCTAAAAAATTTTCTTTTTATTTAGGTGAAAATGATGATGACGATGATGATAAATCATCAAAAGATCTTACTACTATTCTACCTTCATCGAACAGTAGTACAACCAATAATCAGAATGATCAACAAAATGAAATTGATGATGAAAATGAATCGAATGATGATGATCTTGAAGAATAAATAAAAATAGATGTTCTTTTTTTCGTTTTTGTTTCTTTTTCTTTTGACAATCAATCGTATTCTCTCTCTACATCTTTATACTCATTTTTTTTTTCCGTACATACACATCAATTTCTACTTTTAGCAGCTGTTTTCTGTTCTATGTATATATCTATAGTACATGTTTTACTAGTCAAAAAAAAAAAACACAAAACAAAAAAAGAATATCTTCATGTTACTTTATTTGTATGTATGTGCATTCCATAGTCCAAAACGTGGTGGAGAATGAATCTTTGTTGTGTGAATTTTGTTTTTTTTTCTGTTCTTTTAACACAGCATTTCTAAGTTTGTTTGTTTTTTTTTTTTTCTTCTGTTTCTTGTATATCTATATGTGTATGATTGTTTGTTACTACTAAGAGATTCAGTATTTGTTTTTCTTAAGTCTGTGTTATTTGATTATGCCATCCAAGAAACAAACAATAAAAAAATTTCATGTCATGTTTTGTGCAATAGAATATAGGTTTGTCGATTCTTTTTTTTCTTTTTGTTTTGAGTTTCTATAGATGGGTTGTATGTGTGGACGACAAAGTGTGGTTATTCAAGGACAAAAATTTCATTTAATACGACAGATTGGAGAAGGGTATATTGCTTTCGTTTTCTTTATTTGCTTTTTTTAATGCAGGATTATATCTTAATGTTTACATGGGATTTTTGTTTTGGAGAATGGAATTGATGATTTAATTGTCAAAATTTTACTTTTTTAGAAGCTTTAGTTATGTATATGAAGCTCGTAATACAGCTGATAATCATCAATATGCTATTAAGAAAATGTCATGTCATACAAATGATGAAGAAAAACGTGCACGAGATGAAGTAGAAAATTATCAGAGATTTTCTCATACAAATTTAGGTTAGATTATAAATTTTATATTTCATCATGCTTTTCTTTCCTTTGTAGTTTCATTGCTTTATCATGAACAAATGCAATATAATCCGACTGCACATGTAACAAGTATTGTTTGGCTTGTATTTCCTTTTTTCAAGGTAAATTAACATATTCTTTAGTTTTAATGTTCATTTAATTTCTATAGAATGGATCTCTTCAAGATGCTTTTGATAAACAAACAAAATTTACAACTCGTGTATTACTTGAGTTATTTTTGAGTATATGTGAAGGTGTTCGTCAAATTCATGAAAAACAAATGGCTCATAGGTAATTATATTGACTCATTTATTACTCATAATTAGTAATTTATATTTATAGAGATTTGAAACCAAGTAATGTGATGCTATTAAATAATTCTCACGGTGTTATACTTGATTTTGGTTCTATGACACCGGCATCAGTTTCAATGAATACGAGATCTGAAGCACAAAAATGGCAGGTAATATAGACAAAAAAAATTAAATAATTAATTATTCATTTATTTCGCTCTTAGGATTGGGCAGAAGAAAATTGTTGTGTACAATGTAAGAAATTTCTTGTTTTTAATATTTATCTAATATGAGATTTTTTTCATTTTGTATAATTGTATAGATCGTGCACCGGAATTATTTCATATTGAAACAAATTCTTTAATAACATCAAAAACTGATATATTTTCTCTGGGTGGAATTCTGTACGCATGTTGTTTTGGTAAAGGACCATTCGATGATATATATTCAAGAGGTGATAGGTATAAATTTAGTTTAATATATTAATTATAAACAATGAAAATATTTCAGTTAATAGGAACATTAAAAATACTCATATTAAATTGATAAATCTAATATTGTAGTTTTACAATGAAGATTTCATAGTGAAACGATAAATTTCCTACTGTTTTCTGCACATTAGTGATCTCAAAGATAATATTAACAACAAAACAATCGAGAATCGTATCTTTAATATGAAATATAGAGTCTACAGTCAGAAGAAATTTTCTTGGATATACAGGTGTTTGCAAAAATTCTTGTAAATTTTTTTTGTGACACTTTTTCTGTTTCATTGAAAGTAATTACCAAACACATCATCTTCATCATCAAACAAGATCGATATATTCGACGAAACAGTGAAATACCCCTCATCTCCACATAAAAATTTTATACGAGTACATATTCATCATTATCTCAATATGTCGCCATCTTTATAAATGTGGTTATAGAAATGTTTTACTACAAAGTATTCATATGTTAAAATCCGAAGAAAAAAAAACAACGTGTACAATAGGCTAAACAGCATTATACAATATTTACAAATGAATTTTCATTTCAGCTTTTTAGTTAGACTGTTCAGCGTTAGTCAAAATATCGAAAACATTGGTACACCGTCAAGATTAGCTGAAAAATTCAAAAATGTCGATATTAATATTGCGAAAAAATCGTGTAATATCCATAAAAATAAAGATGCTTGTCTCTTATTTCTTCTAAAAGAAAACGAATCAAACATTGAAATATGATATTCGATAGTGCTCGTTGCACACTATGAATTAATATATGAAACAATAGACATAAAATATATTTTAATATTTTAATACATGTTTAAATAATATTTAATAATAGATTATTACGTTCTCTAGTTACGTATATAATACTGAATCATGTCCATGGTCAAGTCGTAAGTCTCATTTGATGCTAGTGAGGTAGTACGAAATATAAACAATAATTTAAAGTCACAATGTGAACTAGAGACTGTGATCGATGAAGTTTTGAATAGTTTATCATTAAATGTTATTCATACATATTTAAAAGAAATTCTTTTAATCGTAAAATATAAAAAAATAAAGACTTTCAATCGTTTTGTTGTTGGTAGATGATTATTTTAATTATGATGTCCAGTGATAAATAAACATATCCTTTTTTCTGAATAAAATATTTCAATGATATAGCAGATTATTATTATAGATTCAAGAAAAAAAGTAAAACTAATTTAATAATATTTTATCTTATATGAAAGTCGAGATTGATCTTCATTTATTATATGAATTTATATTAATATTTTGATATATCATTTTAGTGTTGCTTTAGCAGTTGCAAGTGGTCGTATTGAATTACCTGTTCAATCCTCAACTTATCCATCTATTATAATCGATACAATGCTTGCAATGCTTCAAACAGAACCTAATCGACGACCATCAATTACTGAAGTTATTGATAAATTTTCTAATGCATCTCGTTTAACTATGGATATTGTTTAAATATAACTTTATTGTTTTTTTTTCTTGTTTTAAATGTTTTCTTTTTGTTTTGGCTCTTGTCAACGTTTACAAAACAAATGTACAGAGTTTCATGAATGTAGTTACAGGGTTAAAAATAAGGCAAAATCTGAACGATAAGAAATAATAATAATAAAAAACAAAACAAAGAACAAAAAAAAAAATAAGCGAAAGATAAGATCTGTGTTGTCTTTACAACCAAATTTCAAATTGACTATTTTTACAAATAATTTCATATGTATCACTATGATGTAACCGAAGTGAATTGATTTCAAAATAATTTCGTACTTGTCGATCATCTTGTGTTAATTTATCTAAAATATATTTATTTGTTCGTTGAATTTTTAAACTAGTTAATTCAGTAAAAACATCCAACATAGTTTTAATTATTTTTAAATCCACATATAATTTTGGATTAATATCAATTGTTAAATGTTCTATATAAGGAAATAATGATGATAAATCAATTAATATACGATTTAAACGATTTTGTCGATCAATTTGCATACAATTTAATTCAAGTGTTTTTATACGTGTTAAATAAGATGAATTACGTGATGGACATTTAAGAAAATATTTTAATAATAAATAACCTGTTGTTGTTAATGTTGTTAAACATGGTGCAAATGTAAATATTAATGGAAATAATCGACCATCACAATCATTTATAATTAAATGTTTTATATGATTTAATGTTAAATTTTTTGATTTTAATGATATATTTAATGTATCATTATTTGGTATAACAATATTTTGTATTTGTAATATATTTGTTTTAATACAATAATGTTTAAATAAATAATATATTTGTTGATTTATATCATTTATTGTACCATGTGTTGCATCAAGTACAAGTTTTTTAACAGATTTAAAATTTTTTTCATTTATTTTATTATTAAATAAACGTGAATTTGATGTTGATAATTTTAATGTATCAAATGCATATGGTAATGTAAATAATTTCAAACGTGTTTTATTTGAATGTGGACGCCATATAATATGACCTATTGGCCAACGATTTTCAAATGATGAAAATGATGTTAGAATTGGATTTAAACGTGATTGAATTTCATCAATTGGCATATCAAAACAAAATTGAAGTTGTTTTAAACGTGGAAAAGAATTTTCAAGAAAGATTTCCCAACGATAACCACTAAAATATAATGAAATTTTACAATAGTAATTTATATCTACATAGAAATCATGCATTTTATTATTCAAATAGAATCTTCAAAACAAAGGATAATGTACTGTTTAGAGGCTTTCATAACTACTTATCGATCTGAGCCCAGGTACGTTCAAATGGGCTGAAGTGAAGAGGCTGTGGTAAAATTTTCAGCTCGATCTACTGACATTTGACAGAGATATCAATCAAACAAGAGTCAAAAATAGCTCATTTCAGCGTCAAAATTTCTCTATGGACTTTCATTATATATATGTATATTTTTTTTGTTTGAAAACTTGTCTCTAGGGCTTGTCCCTCTCATGGCCCGACTTTTAAAATGAGCTTTTTATTATTATCTAAGAACACATCTTTATAGAAAAAGCACCATTTTTTAGGATTTTTTTGAGTCATTGAACTTATCACTCCTTTTCTTCACTTAAAAAGTGAAAATTCAAAAAAAGGTCCACAGTGGAGTTTTGACGCTGAAAGGAGCTAGTTTTCACCCTTGTTTGGTTGATATCTCGGTCAAATGTCAGTAAATCGAGTTGAAAATTTTACTACAACCTCTTCACTTCAGCCCATTTGAATGTATCTGGACTGAGATCGATTTTTGAGGAGGGATGACCTTAAATGAACGCATTCAAAGATCTGATTCAAATGTTGTGAAGGAAAAAGAGATTTGAATAAATGAATGCTAATGTTCGAGACCAGTCACAAATAACATTAACATACTGAGATTTAATGAATCGTATAAATTAGTAGCGACAGTCTTAGTTTGATAAAACCATAGTATTGAAACTCGAAATGTTTGTTAGGAAATCTCTCTAATTGTCAGATCGCAATGGAATTAGAAGTATGTAGATCATGTACATTCTAGTGATGACTATTGAGATATACTAAGTTTTATATTTCGATTTGCAACTTTTTATAATCAGAGGTTTCATTGAAAATCGCTTGTGATGAATGTCTAAGATCTTTTGATTATTTCTACTATTGAAAGCAATATTTTACTTGAATAGGTTCTTTCGTAAGATGAAGTACATTCTATGAGTAAAACAATGAATCATTATGTTTTGACTTACTTAAAATAATTTTGATCCGTAGTTGTACGATTAAAATATGCAAGTCTTTCTAATTTTGCTGCTCGCATTCGACTTGTCATTAATAAAACAAATCTATCAAAATTTAATTCATTTCCAGTAACATGTAATTCAAAATCAACTAAATTAATCGGTGGTCTACCACATAATGGTACATTTAATGGTGTTTGATCAGTAAATAATTTTACACAAAATTTTTTTAAATTAGGTAAATGTTCTAAAAGAAGTAAAAGACTATCAAATGATCGTAATGGTATAGTTAATTCTTTTAATTGATCATAACTTGTTGGTATATCTGTTTTAGCAATAAATTGTAAATAATCATTATTATGCATTTCAATTGATATTGTTTCTAATGTTTTAACATGTGTTAAACCAAATAAATGATGTTGTAAACAACATTTATATGTTATATCATTTGTTGATGATGATGGCCGTTGAATACATATATTTAATATACGAATAGACATATGTTTAAGTTTTGAAAAAACAAGATTTAATTCATCTATTGTTGGATCAATTAAAGATAAACGTTCAAGTAATGGAAAACGATGTAAATTTAAATCAATACGAAAGACTTGTTTAATTGCAAACTAAAATAAAATAAATATTTGTTTAAAATAATTCGATAAATCTTATTATTATTAAAACGAATAAAATTTTTAAAATATATCAATCTTTTCACTAAGATTAAACTCTAGAATTTTTCTCGTCGATAGATTTATCAATTTGAGCCTAAAATGCTTATAAAAAATGAATGGAAAGCAATTTGAAAGTTTTGTTCGGTCAAAAACTGCACATAGATATTAGCTTTAATTCGAATCTATTCCGAGTTTTCTACGTTTTATAAAGATCAAGTCATAAAAATTCTCCAGGATGTTTGTAAATCAGCTAGAAGATCAGTTTAGTATAAGATATAGAGCTGAAATTTTTACTATAAGCATTTCTTACTAGAACCACTCATCCTCAGAAATCTAAGACCAAATTGATTGTTTTTAATGAAAAATCCATTGTAAGGAGGAGAAGTACCCACTAACAAAACTATTTTAATCCTAATGTGTACCAGAGATGCCCATCGTGGCTGAGAGTCTACCGCTGTCGCGATGGTATTCAAAAAAATATGTTGATTTTCAAGGATACGACTGGCTTAAAATGGTACTACTATTGCCAATCGACCGGATTCATTAAGTCCCACCGTATAGCATACATAAATGTCAGGTTTCTATATAAATTCATGAATTTTTTAAGTTTCTTTCTAAAAAACCTGCTGCGATATACATCTCTGATATGAACAAGCTCAGACAATTATCTGAAGATATACAGAGCAAAATTTTATACACTATAAAAGTATATAAAAGTTTTCTTTATAGTATAAATAAGATTATTAATTGAATTTTCTAGAAATTCTTACTTGATTATTAATTGTCAATGATTTTGCATTGTAAAGATGATTACGAATATGTTCAAATTGTTCAATAGATAATTTTGAACAATCAATATGATGTGTAAATGGTTGAAGAACTTGATCAAAACGTTGATTAAGATTTAAAAAAGCATAAAAAAGTTCCGATTTTGATAAATATTTAAATATTTCAAATAAAATTTCATTCGGTAAACTTGTTTCAAATTTAGTTATCGATTTCTTTTTTTCATAAGATTTTTCATTTATTATTATTTGTTTAATTTCTAACAGAAAAATGAAAAAAAAGAAAATTTTAATTAAAAAAATCAATTTTACCTTCACGATTATTAATAAAAAAAATTGAACAATCTTGATTTTCACTACCTGTTGTTGTTGCTGATATAGCACGTCGTTTAATTCCATTAGAAATAGAAAAATTTATTTCGTCTAAAGGACGTTTATTATAATTTGTAACTAATGTTGTTATAACATCACTATTAGTTTTTGAACGATCACGTCTTTTACGTTTTCTTGTTAATTTTGTTATATTAGACATAAGTTATAGAATTATTTTTTATATTAAAAAAAAAAAAGAAAAAGATTTGTTTTTATTTTAGAAAAAAAGAAATGAAATCTTTCTTGATTGATTTCACGTGATATAAAGCTCGTCGAGATGAAAGAATGTTATTCTGGTTATACAACTACACCAATAAATTACTTTATTGATAGATGGCGTTTGATGAAATGTCAAAGATGATTTTTAAATTAATCAATTAATGAAAATATATTATATTTGAATATAGGTATATATTACTAACAATATCTATTCTTTTCAATCATTGTTTTAAATGATGAAATTATTTTATTATTAGATTGTAAAACTGTGAAGTATGTAGAATAGTGTAAGAAATAAATCTGTTAGTTTTTTTTTTGATTTTTTGATCATTTAGATAAATGATATTTTTGTGAATTATATTTATATAAATTCTAAATTACCTTCGTTTCACTGATTGTATCAGATATATATATATATATATATATGTCTCAAGTTATAATATAAAATAAAAAAGAATATGAACCAGACATGTCAAGAACTTTTTTTGATTTAAGAATATAATTATAATTACTACTTAAATCTAGAAGATAAAACTTCGTCTATCTTATCATGTATTTAGATATAATAATTAAGATATTTTGATTCTTTAACTGTAGACTGCAGATGATAAATTCTAAATCGGGTTAGAATCTATTCCTTCTTTTTTTATATAACAAAAAAAAAACAACTACATTATGTTTCATATTTTTATTTTCTCTATTAACAATTTATGTAATATCAAACTTCATATCCATCTTTTATCTTAGATATAGATACCAAATATTATTTCTACATGAGCAACTTTATTTGATAATATACATTTATCACTTTCGAAAATGATTTTAATAAGATAAAGTTTTTTATAGAAAAAAATCTACCTGGATATTTATGTTTTTATATTTTTCTCTGTCATTTACGTATTTTAAAGAAAGAATATTGTTTTATTGTATTTTTCAAAATCAAACATCACGTGAGGTAAGATTTATTAATATTTTAAAAGAAGATTAGATATTTGCACCCTAATAAAAAGTATTTTTCCGTCTATTTATCAATCTTTAGCAAATATAACTTTTTACGTAGTCGTTTTATTAACCTGACATAAATAATATGAACGTCAGAAACTTGGTGCATTTTTTTTTATAACATTCAACAAATAGATTGTTACAACAATATTTGCTTTTCTTGATTATTACAATTTCTATAACTTCTTTCTTACTATGTTCTTTGAGTTTATTTCCTGGAATAGAATTACTTTTATTTTCATCTAAATCTTACGGTATTTATGTTTGAATTCTTTTTTCTTTTTTTGTATATGATGAATTAATATATATATGTAGTTTTGCATAACTATTAGTTTAATTCATAGGGTTTTACAATAAAACATTATAGGAACTTGTTATTTTATTTGTTTGAAAAAAATAAAATATCCATTGCAAAACTGTATATAAAGAATTTTTAATCGAATATATATTTTTTAACTTAATAATAGAGATTTAGGACATCTTTTAATACTACTATTTGATTCTAATTAAAAATAAATAAATTCTTAATATTACACAAAAGCTTTCGTTATTATAAACAGCATTAAAAATAGATAATGAAAGACATCAAATAAATATATTGTTAACCAAAGTCGTGCAAGTATTCTTTTTTGTTGTTATCTTCGAGAAATATTTATGTAATAGAC
Source organism: Macrotrachela quadricornifera (assembly GCA_022393335.1). NCBI lineage: Eukaryota > Metazoa > Rotifera > Eurotatoria > Philodinida > Philodinidae > Macrotrachela > Macrotrachela quadricornifera. The sequence continues at coordinate 368,316 of JAJEKB010001475.1, read as the reverse complement.
ACGTTGCTCTTTCTAACAAAGAAAAAAGAAACAGAATGAAGTTTTTATGACATTCTATCATAACATTATGTTAAAGAAACAAAATTAATGCAGGATTGTTTTTTCTATGCATTATTTAGAGAATTCTCCAATGAATATAATCAGTAGAAATCCTTAGTCATTTACAATTCTTACAAGTAGATTTATGATGACTTGAAGTATGGATAAATTAGTTTTTTTGGTTCATTGAATTTAATATATGATTATTTTCAAAATTTGATTAAAATCTTTTGTATATAAGCATCCGGTTTAGTTTTTTCTTTTAAACACATATTCTATTTCGCATGCTTTTTTTTTTCTTCCACGAAGATCATATTTTTGTACCGTCTAATTAGATCAATATTAACTAAAATGTTCTATTTATTATATGCATCGTTTATGATATATGATATTATCAGTTTAATTTAAAATTCCCTATGGCATATCTTAACTTAAGTTATATAGATAGGATATAAAGAAAGATATTTGAAAAAAAAAGGATTGATGAATATTGATGAGTTAGCTTTGCAAAATAAATCTCAATCTCGAGAGATTTAAGATATTTTCTATTCAGATTTTTTTTTTCTTTTGTAAATTGACTTATTAATGATTAGATTTTTTTTTTGCCTAATATTTCTATTCATACGTTTTTTATTTGATCAATTATAATTTAAGCAATGCATATTTAAGTAATATATATATACACATCAAATAGGTTTTTTATTTCATGCATATACGCATGACAAAGCATATTTCTAAATATGAAAACAATTCTTTGGAAAAATATCTAGATAGATCAAATAAGCATATAATGTTCATGTCATATGTTACTAGTTAATAGATAATCAATGTGCGCAATATGATAAAGAAATAAGAGGGTAAACAAAGCATAGTAGTCAAGACGGAGGAAATTCAATCAGTACAAAAAAACAATCCATTTTGCTAATAGTAGTATGTTTGCTACGATTTACAACTGCTGTTCTTATTCTGTTCAGTAAACGAGTAAGAAGGAAACAAACGGAACATAACGGATGTGTTGTTGCTTTAATCGGTAGAAGTAATGGTGATTTTGCGTGTGTGTATGCGGAACCCTTTTTTTTCAATTGTTTGATTAACATACATTGCGCATTTTTAAAAAACATCATGAACAAATTGTTTGTGGGTGTGTGCGTGGAAATACGTGTGCTGATTCGTCGAAATTATATATAACGTCTGTTCTCGACGTTCATTTTGTATTTGCTTATTCTTAAAGAAGTTGGTTTTTATCTAATCATTTATTTTTGTTTGTATGGTATTAGACTGAATATTCTTTTCTTTTTTTTTATCTTATTTTATTATAAAGAATATTATACGAAAGTATGTATTTGAAAAACAAAATAATTCTCACTTTGTAATTCATTAAATTTAAATAGAAAGAAAAACACAATGCTGATTACTTAATTTTAATAGTTTTATTAGTAACACACATAAAAAAAGGTCAAAAATAAAAGAGAAATGAATTAATCAAATTTTTATTTTTGACTTTAGGATGCTCATTAGGAATACACTGTGCTTTTATGTTTATCTTGACCGTAAAAAAAAAATTTCATTAATATAATCTATTTATATATATGTATATATATATACGTATATAAGCGTAGTATAACTTTATTAAATTATAATATATATTATTGTTTTCATCAGCAATATTTCAATGAATGAAAACTATACTAGATTTTTTTTAATGCACATCCGGAAGCGTTGATGGCATGTACGCCATTATTGTTCATGTCATATTTATCTTAGAATTAATCTATATCCTGTATATTGTCAAAATTCTATATTTTTATTACCATAAAAAAAAAAATATTTTTTCTTTATCTTTCAATTAATATATATTATTAATACTCTTAAGATATTAAGAATATATATCAAGGATTTGATATTTCACATGTCGATTTTTGTTTTAAAGAAAATACATTTTCTTGTTTTTTGACTTGTATGAAATATCAATCTAATCTATCTATCTCTTATTTCTATTCTTCAAAGAATCACGTCATCATTCTGCTAGGTTTTTTTTTCTTTTTTCTAGTTAGTTCTTTGTCAATTAAGTACGTAATATATGTCTTATTTGAAAGAATTTTTTCCATTATTTTCTGTAATAACAAGCATCATCATTCTTTTCTTTAAAATACAATGTCAAATGATACATTAATAGTGAAATATGTTGTTGTTGTTATTGTTCATTTTTGTCATAGACCTATCTATTCATACAAAATGACATTTGAAACCTTATATATAGAAAAAAAAAAAAAAAGAAAATATAAACGTCAGCAAGTATATATATCATTTTTTTTTCTTTAGGATATTAGTCATTGAAAATGGCTTTTTTTTAGCAATAGAATCTTTTGTTGCTTGCCTTTATTTTTATTAATCTTCGTCTCAAGATAACGATTTGATAGTTCTTTAGGATAGAGCGATTCAGAAAAAAAAAAGAGATAATTATTAATCTGACAAAAGAATGGTTATAAGAAAAATACGGATATAATAGAAAATTCTACGCCTTTTCTCTTCTTGCTATTGTGATTGTTACTCGTGTTTCTTTTTTTTTCTTTTTAATACTTACTAAAACTTACACTGAATCATATTAAAAAAGAAATAAAGCATGAGTTAATTAATTTTCTTCTAGATTATTGCAAGTAGTTATTTAAAAAAGAAAAGAAATGTGTCATTCAATGTCTAAATGTCATCAAATTAATTATTTTTAATAAGTCAATATTATTCATAAAATGATCATAATGATGACAGGTCATCGTAATTATTGTTATTCATAACAATTCTTAGTCATTTTTATTTTATTTTTAAATTTAAAAATTCCATGACTTCAAATCATTTCGATTTAAATACATTACCTAATTATAAATTATATTTTGATGATATTGAAGAAATATTTCTTAATACAATATCATTTAAATATTTAGTTATTTCAATTATAATAACATGTTTATTAACAATAGCTAGTCTTATTATATTATTTTATCGATCAACAACAATATTTCTTTCATGTCTTATACCATTTATATATTCATTAATATTTTATGATTTTATTCAATTATTATCAATTGTTTTACTTAAATATAATTTATTAAATAGTAGTGAAAAATATTTTAATGAATTATGTCGTTGGCCATATTATTTAAAAGCTTCATCAGAAGCTGGACAATGTTTAACATTAATATTTATATATGCATTACGATGTCAAAAAGTTCGATATTTTTTAAAACATAATCATTTACCAAATTCAAGTCATATACATTCACGTGCATTAACATTTGTTTGTTTATTATTTATTGTTTATGTTAATAATTGGATAACACATTTAAAAATTGAAAAAATTCATTTAATTACATTAAATCAATCAAATTCAGAAATAAATATTCAAGAATATCCAACAAATTTATATGGAATAAATGATATTATATTAAATGATCGTAAACAATTTTATATTGATCTTAATAAATATGCTGAAAATTATGCTAAAATTCAAATAATACAAAATAAATCAGAAAAAATTATACATAATCAAAAAGATGATTCTATACATGAAATATTAATAAAAGTTCCTTATAATATTTTTGGTCAACGTAAAACAATATCAAAAAATCGAACACGACGAAAATTTAAAAAAAAACGTCGTCAAATATTAAATAAAACAGATGATCATAATAGTTCATATCGTATACATCGTTGTACATATGGTCAAAGAAATTTTTTCTTAGCAAATTTTTTATCTTTAATACATTCCATATTTTATTTTATTTTAATATGTTATTCATTAACAACAATTTATCGATATAGAATACCATATATGACTATAGATTGTCATCAAAAATTACATGATAAAGCAATTTTAAGTGGACGAAGAAAATCTGCTGAACGTCATACACAATTAATGTTATTAACACATTTAAGATATTTTCAATATTTAATTGTATATTGTCATACGACATTTATTTTAATTCGTCTTATTTACGTATGTTTGCTAACATTTATTCTATGTTTGATTCAATCACCATTTAAATCGTTAATAATGAAAATATTTTTTAATGTACTTTTTTCTATTGTATTTTATTCAATACCATTACGTATTACATTCTTATTTCTTTATTTATTTTTAAGTTTATTTTCATCATATATTCATTCAATATTTTATTATATATTTCATACAAAACTACATTTTTCATGTAAATTACAAAAGCCAACAATATGTTTTCGTTTACATATTGTACCATATAATCAAAGAGAAATACGTCATGATGAACATTCAACAAATTCATTAGTTATGGATTTAACATCATCAATTTGTGATGAACATTCAACAATGTTTCCAACTGAATCAATTGGTTTATATGATGAATATAGTAGTCAAAATGCAGTAACAACAGTTAGTTTTGCAATGATGAATGAAACAGAACATGGTAAACTGTGATTTGTATTTATTTATTTTTATTGAAAAAAAATAAAATAAAAAATAAAAATTATAATAAATAACATGATGTTTTAATTCTTTTTTTCATTTGAGTAGATAGTCAAGTAGTATTTTGAGTAACTTAAAAGTATAAAACAACTCTTATAATCTTTGCGTCGTTTTATTTTACATAATTCTTCTTAATATAAAAAAAAGAAAAAGAAGTCAAGTACAAATAAACTTTTTAAAATATATAATCTTCTTTTTTATATAATTATATAACATAATCTCAATTAGATATATTTATAGTCTTATCATTTGTTTATATTAATTGTAATCTTTATATGTTCTTATAAGATAAAATGATTATGTATATGACTATTTTTTCACGTCAAGATATAGTAACTTTTGTTTTCTAATGTTAATATAATTACATGAATTTTTCTCTCTTTAAAATCACTATATAGAAAAAAAAAGTTGTTCAATAAGATACAATGAAATAGGTAGTCTTGATGCTTATGACGATCATCTTCCTGTTTAGGGAAACTAAATACTGTGTCAAATCTTTTCGGATGTAAAATTTAGCTAATGAACTAAGAAAGATTAATATAAAAATAGTATCTCTTTTTTTTGACCGTATTTCAAACTTCAAATAAAGTCATGATTTCATATTTATTCTAGATTAAAATAGTCAAACATGGTACATGATTATTATCATATAAAATAGAAATAAATTAATAACGAAAATCCCTATAAGTCGTATTAAGAAAATCTTTTGTTTTTAAAAGTTATTTCTATATCTAACTTAAAATAATTAAATTTTGTTTAAAGAAGAAAACCTTTTCTTTTTGAATCACATGATTTATAATTAAGAAAACTCTTTGCCTAATGAAAATTTTAAAGCATATTTCTTAAATTGACTTTTTTGATAGAACTATAAATATTATAAATATAGCGAAGTCATAGGTACTATAGTTAACTAAAATATTCATATAGTTGAATGCACTCTTTTTGAAGTATAATATTATAAAATATCATACTTCTCTAAGTTTATATACTTTCATTATAGCATATGCTAGATAGAGTCTTATATACTAATGATAATAACTATTCTTGCGTCTTTATAATTACGCAGCAATATTATTATTAATGTGTGTGTTAGAATATATTAAGGATCTATTTTAGATGAAATATATTAGATTGTCCAGCGGCAAAAACATGATTAAGATTATCTTCTTTTTATTGTATCTGGAAAACAAAGATTATCATATTAATTTTATGATTTATGGTTCAATATTGTAAAAAAAATTAATTTTGTTTAGAAATTTTTTATTGAAATTAAAAATAGATTCGTGTTATCTATGTTAATAAATGATAAAGAGAAGTTTTATAATTTTAAAGCTAATAATATTAATCAATATTGAAGACATACTTATACATTATTCATTTAAATAAGTTTTTTGAAATTAATTAAAATTCGATAAAGATTAATGAAGAAACCGAGAGATAGACAGACAATGGTCGTTAGTAGCTAAGTGTAATGTTTTTAATTGAAATTATTATCATTATTTCAATGCTTCATTTATCCTTATAATTAAAAGGCCGACGCATTGTTAACTATATAATTCTATATATAGGATATAGCTTTGTTTTACCAATTTTATAATAATATCAGATAAATTACTTGAACTGAATACTTCGTCTTTCAATAATATTATTGTTTCCAAAACAGTCTTTTTTTTCACATATCCTATAATATTACCAAATTTATACAAAACATCATATACTCCTTGAAATCTACTTCCATTATAAAGGTTTCATTCAAAATTCTTATTAAAATTGGTTTAACAAACAGCTATTTCATTTATCTTGTTATGATTCTTATAGAATCTTCTGAACATTTATATAAAATAAATCATGTATTAATTAAATTTCAATCTGTGATATATTATTAAAGTGTATATGTATATATATACATAAAAATGTGAGAAAAAAAAACAATAACAATGATGAACCACTTTCAAACGAATAGATAATCGCATATAAAAAAAAGAAAGGTTGATCATACATTTCTTATTCAGATAATCTCATTGATGGAACTTAAAAAACAATAGATGTCATTCAAAAATGGAATAAACATAAGCACAATAAAAAAATAATATATAAAATGTTCAAGAATATTCAATTTATATCTTTATTTAACAGTTGTTGTTACTTTTTTTTGTTTTTTCATACTATTTACTTGCGAAGTTGGTACAACAACAGATTTTTGTTGTTGTTGTTGTTGTGGTGGTGGTGGTGGTACATTTTTATCTAAAATAATAAAATAAATATAAAAATTTATTCTATTAATTAAAAATTACTTTTTCTTAATGCTTGAATACGACGAGGATTTTTTACACAACCATCAACACCCATTAAATGATCACGCCAAGGTTTTTCACCTTCACGAATATTCATATGACATAATGGACAACGATTTGTATTTGGTTTAGCTTCAATACATTCTTTCAGTTTAATATGAACATCAAAATCATTTCCAATTGCTTCTGTACATCGAGAACATTGTTGATATTTACCCTTCTTCATACATTCACGTAATAAATGTTCAATATAAATTCCAATTTCAACTACCTATATATTAAAAAATAAGAATTTATTTTTTTAATAGAAATACTAAACAAACTTGATTGCATTCTTGACATCGTCGTAACATTGGACAACTTGCCCAATAATGTGTTTCAAGACCATCACGAATAAAATCTTCATTTTTTTCTCCACAAAATATACATGTACTAAAATATTTTTCAAAAGTAAATTTTTTATTATAATATTATAGAATAATATAATTTACTTTTCTGGAGTAAATTCTGATTCATCAGCTACACTAGTTGTTGGTGTTTTACGATCAAATCGTGTTGGTGTTCGAGATTTATTAGTCAAGATTTTTGAATCAAACTAAAATACGAAATATTTTTATGATACATAAAAATATCAAAAAAAGAATATATACAGATTTTTGTTGTTCACGATTATTATTATTATTATGTTGTTGTTGTTTTTGAATATCGCGTCTTGATGTATCAGGTAGTTCATTTGATTTTTTTATACGATCAGATGGATCATTAGTTGATCCCTAAGAAGAAAAATTATATACTCAATATTTAGTATAAATTTTTTTTTATTAAAAAACCTTTTCAATTCGACCATCCATTCGATCAAATGCATCGAACATATCACGATATTTTTTTATTCGACGTGTTTGATCATTATTAGGTGGAAGATATCGTTTTACAATTGATCCATGAGTCTAGATTAAATTAAGATAAATATTAAATTTAATTATTTCTTATTCATACCTTATATAAACTAAGTAAGAGTTTAATAGCTAATTCTCGTACTTCACCAGCTAAAAAGATAAATAAAAATTTAGTTAAATAATAAAGAAAAAGATATGAAATTTTTGATGCAATAAATGTATGTCAAACATTAACATAGAAAGCTGGATGAAATTCAAGTCAATGGTATCATATTAGGATCAAAATTTAATATATCAGTCTTATATCTGATAGACGATATTTGAAATACTCATAATATAGTATCACGTGTTAGCTCATGAGGACAACTCTAACGTTTGTGAGTAAAAAAATTAATTCATAGTGTGGAAGATTTAAATTTCAGATGTCTAAGCCATAAATGAAAGTCAGTAAATTTGGACCTATTATAATGTTTGTCGAGTTTCTTTTTCATTTTTTCGACCATAGTGTTGGTATGATTTCATGTATTTTACAGAAAAGGATAAAAGTTTCTGGCTTTTAAGCGCGTATCCTTATTGTGAAATCCTTGCCCGGGTATAGGGTATTTTTGATCAATAAATTGACTATAATTCATTAACTTTATGGAGATTTTAGGAGATATTTTACCCACGATTTCTCCTAGTCTATATAGAACTTTGATTTAATCATAATTGATTAAACATAAAATCATAAAAATATTCAGTGCATAAAATAAATATATCAATAAAAAAAAGCATATTCGTACAATACTATTTACCATTATGTTCTAATGCTTGTGCACAAAATTTACTAACATTATCAACATTTAATCCATTATCACCTTTTTTAACATCTAATATTTTCATTAATTCTTCAATAAGTTCACATCGACTTATAGCTAATCTAGGTGCACATGTTTTATTAAATGGATAAACACAATGATTTGGTATAACATGTAATGGTTTTAATTCTGGATATGATGCTGATTCAATAATAGTTTCTTGTGCACGTTGTCTTAAACGTGCATTTGAATCACCTGTACGTTGTAAAAGTACAGGTAAAACACGTTCTAAACTTGCAATAATATCTTGTCGTTGAATTGAATGACGTCGTACATAATCATTCATTAATAAATGAAAAAGTTTAAGTGAATGAGAAAATATTGAAAGTACATCAACACGAAACATTCGTGCAAGTACAAAACTTCCAGCACGTAAATATGCACGAGCATCTTCTGAATCACCAGAAAATGTTTTTAATATTTGATAAATTTCATCTAAAGCTTCTTCACGTTGTGTATGATTTCGATGATAAAGTTTACTAATCTTTTAAAAATAA
>JAJEKB010001475.1:255633-349238 GCA_022393335.1 Macrotrachela quadricornifera | reverse complement strand
TATTCGTTGTTGTTCACATCCATTAAAATCTATTGTTGAACAACAATTAGAAAATTATGAACCAGATATATCGGAAGATAAAATCAAATCACTTTTATCAATTGGAAAAACAATAACATATGAAAATTATCTTCCATTATGGCGAACTATTTTAAATGTTACTTCATTAAAAGTAATTTTAATTAAATATTATTTTATATTTCAAGTTTTTTTTTTTTAAATAGGAATTTGATACAAGTGCATATTCAATATTTGATCGACAAAATATGCTTGTTTCATTATATGATGAAATTATTGATTCAATTTTACATATTATTGATCGACTTGATTTAAGTATACAAAAAGAAAAAACTGAAGTAAGAAGAAAAAAAAAAACTACTTTAAGTTTATTAATTAAAATATTAGAATGAAAATAATGATGATACAACAACAACAACAACAACAACTGATCCAATATTTGGTATGCAACCTAATAAACCAAAAGATTTTCAAATTCTTTATAATCTTGTTGATTTTTGCCAGTATATTATTATTATTATTGATATTAATAATTTTTATTTAACTAATATATTATTTTATATAGAGATTTATTACCTAATCAATCACCAGAATTATTTCAAAAATGGATATTTAGATTTTTATATGATATTATTGCTACATCAACAAAGTTTATTTTTATATATACATTTTGATTTTAATTTAATAAAATAATTTTCTTTAGATATCCATTAGTTAGTGGATTATATCGATTTGCTACATTTGTTATGAATATTTGTTTAAAACTTAATTATTTTAAAGTAATTAAAATAGATTTAAAAAAAAAATTCTTTATTCTTCTTTTTTTTTTTTTAGTCTAATCGTTCAATAACAACAAATGAAAATGATATTGAAATGATGGATATTGATATAAAAGAAAATGAACAAATAATAGCTGTATGTACACTTATTAGACGATTTGCACATGAAGTACTTTGTCGACAAAAACAATATCGAGATGATTTACTTATATCATGTTTACAATTTATTATATCATTACCATCGGAATGTATTGATTATGATTTTATTGATTATGTACCTGCTATTCAAGTAAAATATTTTAGAAAATTTAATATAAAATAATATAAATATATATTTAGCTTGCATTAAATATTGGTTTAACTTATTTACCATTAGCTGAACAAACAGTTAATAGTCTTGAACGATGGTCACAATCAATATCATTAAATTTATCGAATTATTATGATCAAATATTACCATATCTTGATGATTATCTTCGTTTATCTTATGATCAAGGTAACAAAAAAAAAATAAATAAATAAATAATTTTAAATAATTGATTATTATTAGGTGATGATGTTAATGTACGATCTGTTGTATCATCATTACAAGAAAAAACACGTCTTCATTCAAAAAGCAAACGTTTACTACCAACACGAATGCTTAAAAAAACTAAACAAATTAAACATGTAAATTTTTATTATTAATATTAAAATAATCTTATTTTTCTTACAATTAAAATTTAATTTAAAAATAGCTTTTTGAAGATAGTGATATTCGTCGTGTACAATTTCGTATTTTAAAATATCTTGGTTCATTAGGCAATTGTATTAATCATTATCTTATTGATGATTATTCAAATCATTATATTAAAGAAGCTATAGCATGGGATAATGAAAATCATATTACATTTAATGTACCATTTGATGATATAAAACCTACTATTCATCTTGGTAATAATAAAATTTTTTTTTATTATTTTTTTGAATTTTTAATATTATTTTTCTTATAAATTTAGATGTATTTTTACCTCGTATAGTCGATTTAGCATTACATAGTTCTGATCGTCAAACAAAAATAACAGCATGTGAATTACTTCAATCAATAATGCTTTATATGATTGGAAAAAATGCAAATAATCGAAGTAGTGCAGCAGTTAGTTTTTATATTATTTAATTATCATATTAAAAAAAATCAACTAATTCTTTTTATTTAGGCTTCATATGAAAAACTTTATGAACATTTATTTCCTGCTATACTTGAATTATCATGTGATTCAGATACAGTAAAAATAAATTTGAAGAAATTATTTTTTCTCTATATATTTAAAATTTTAGTTTACAAAAACATTATTTACTACATTTATGATACAAATGATACATTGGTTTACAAAAAATCAAAATTATGAAAATCCTGAAACAATGTCAATGCTTGATACATTTATAGTTTGAAATTTCTTTTTTCTCTTATATGAACAAAAAAAATGAAATTTTTTGTTATAGAATGGTATGATGACAGGAACTAATGCATCAATACGTGATTTTAGTGGTATTTGTTTAAAAGAATTTCTTAAATGGACTGTTAAACATGCTGGTGGATATGATAAATCAGCTTATTTAAAAAATGCAACATCAATACTTAAACGTATATTAAGTTTCTCATTACATCCAAATAGTTTTAAAAGACTTGGATCAACATTAGCATGGAATTCAATATATACACTCTATCGGTATAATAAAAAAAAAGAATTATTTTTTATATTTTTTAAATAATATTTTAGTGAATCAGAAACATTAGTTGATGTTTATACACTTCAATTACTTTATATATTTGTTGAAAGTTTAGCAATAGCTCAAGGAGATGATCCATCACTTGGTAATTTTATAATTTTTTCTATAATATTAATTATAATTTGATTTTTAGGTACTCAACAACAAGCAATAGGAGCTTTATCTCATATAGGAAGAATAATAAAAGAAAAATCACATTTATTTATAAAAGAAACACCTAAACGACATCGTCCACCGTAGATATATATTCTTTTTTTAGTATATAGATTTTAATATAAAGAATATTTTAGATCATGGACTGAAGCATCACTTGATGTTACTGTTCGATGGTTACTTCGACAATGTGGAAGAATTGAAACTGAATCAAGACGAAAATGTATTGAACTTGTTTGTTTATTTATTCCACTTTTACCTGGTAGAATATATTTTATTTCAAAAAAAAATTTCATTTATTATTATTATTTTTCTTTAAAGGTATTCGATCAATTCGAGAATATTTTGAATTAAAAGTTAAATCAGATGGAAATATTTATTTTATTGAAAGGTTACAAAAATAGTTTTTTTTTTAATGAAATATGTTTTGTTTTTAGATTTGAAGGTACAGCAAGTAAAGATAAGAAAACAAGATTTAAAGCAAATTTAGCAAGTCAAACATGTTTAACAGATATAAATGAACAATTTTCTCTTCCAGTTGTTCATCAATGGCTTGATACAGTTATTGCTTCATTAGATTGTTATACATGGGTATTTTCACAAGGTTTTCTCAATCCTCTTATATTTCAAGGTAAATTTAGAATTTCTTTTCCTACAAGAAAAACATTTCTAATAATTTATTTATTAATTAACGCGATGAATTTTTAAAATTGTGTCTGTTAATTAATAAGATTAATCAGTAGTTTACCTTTCTATACATTCTACTATCGAACCAAAGTTAAGAGACAAATACAAAGAAGCCGTGCAATATATATGAAATCTTGCTAGTATATAATAATATATATTATATTATTTTAGACAATAATCAGCAAAGTCGTTTGATTACATCATTATCGTATTTTATCTCAAAAATATCAATGAGTACTTTACATGATATTGTTACATATTTTCCATCTTCAAATCAATCATATGTATTTACACCAAGTGATGTTCATCAATTTGATACGTATGCGAAATAAATATTTATTTAATTTATTTTTTAATATATATATTTTAGTGCAAAATGTACAGTAATTGTTCGTTTACTTAATTTTATAACAGCACTTTGGTCAAAATATCCACAAGATACAATGCGTGCAATTGATAATTCATTTTATAGTAATGATTTAACAAAATTAATATTAATTTGTGTATTTAATCCAACACAACTTGGTTTTGATATAAATAATGAAGAAATAAATAAAAAATTACCAGAACGAGTTTGTTATTATTTTAATTAATTTAAATAATCAAAAAATTTTTGTATTATTTAGATTCTTAGTCTACTAAAATCAATGACAACTCATTTACCTGATAAATTATTACAACCATTCTATAGTATTGCATTACAAATGACAAATTCCGATGGGTAATTTTTTTTATTGTGTATTATTTCATATGAATTTTGTCTTTTTAAAGAATGTATAATTTAACAAATGAACTTAATATGAATCCTGTTCGTTGGTCACTTATATTTACTATTGCTCGTGGTCTTCGTCTTTTACATGATGTTCGATTATTAGCTAAACCAAAACAATCTGAACAATATGCCAAAGAACTTTGGACAATAATGTTAACAGTATTTAGTTTTATTTTTTTAGAAAAATTCTTTATTATAAAAAAAAAACAAAATCTTTTTTTACATTTATAGAAACTAATTACTCATGATGTAGATTATGATAAAGCAAATATTGTTTTAACTATTGATAATCAACGTGGTTTACAAGCTCTATTTGATTATATTATTTATTTAGGCATTAAAGTAAAAAAAAAAGAATTCTCTTATAATTCCTATCTTTTATTATATTATAGGCAAATGAAGTATTACCTTATTTTTTTCAATCAAATCGTATTCATACTGATTCAGGTATGTCAACAATAGGTACATATTTATTAAATTTATTTAAAAATCAAATAACAAATTGGCTTGGTACAACACCACATTTTATTATAAATAATATTGGTGAAATAAAAACTGTTGAACAATGTCGTTCAATTGTATCATTTCTTACAATTGTTCTTGATATATGTAGTCGAGAAAAAGATATTCGTCAACAATATGGTCGACAATTTGTTGATGGAATTTATACATGTTGGCCATTATTTTCTTTACTTTATCGTTCAATAAATTTTAATGATAAATTATTAATGGTTACATTATTAACAAAAACATTTATTATTGATAGTCGATTATTAATATTACATGAACAATTTAATCATATATCACAAATATATTTATCATTATTAATCGATAAACAATTAAATTTAGCATTTAAAACACGTTTACTTGATTTATTACCTTTTTTTGCTTCACTTGATACAGATGATGATTTATCTGAAGAAAAACGTAAAAAATGGTCAGATGATCTTTGTCGAACATTACATACATTTACAGCTGATTGTTTTCCATTAAAAAGTACAGAATTTCATAAAGGTACACAAGAATATCATGATTACCATGATGCAATAAGAAAAATTTTATCAGCACTTGAATTATCATCATCATTTATTTTATTTGAATTATTAATATGGATGTTATGTTGTGAACAACATCATATATTTGAAGATGAAATACTTTTATCAATAAGTCGTTATATAATTAAATTAAATGATAATATTAAACAAATGAATTTACTTGATTATATTTATTCAATATTATATGGAAAAAATTCATTATTTCGTCTTGAACATCGTTTAAATGCATTAGAAAAATTATTATTAAAAATTTTAACATCAGTTAAAAAAACAGTATTAATTGAATTTTATAAAAAATATATTGGTTTATTTGTTATTGATGAACTTGATATTAAACTTGATTTAACATCATCAATAATAACATCAATTTTAATTAATAAAATTTCAACATATCGTTTTATTGATTATATGTATACAATATTAAATAAAGATGATGTATTTGGTTTAAATTCTTTAATTGCAAAAAATTTTTATGAAACAGTTAAAAAACAAGAAGAAGCAAGAAAAATTTTAAATATTGAAATGCCAATAACAACAATTAAAATTGGTTTAACTATGGATGGAAAAGAATTAACAAAATATGTTATTGCACGAGCTCGTGCACAATTTATTGATGGAAAAATTCTTAAAACAATGGATATGATATTATTAAATGTAACAACAACAGAAAAAGATATGAAAATGCATTTAATACGTTCATTAATAACGAGTTCATTTAATTGTCTTATTTCTGTATTAATTTGTACACAAACAGAAGCTAAACTTTATAAAGCTTTTATTTTTGATGCAAATGCATCGAAGGTAAACTAAAAAAAAAACATAGATTTTTCCTTTCTTGTTCATTCACGCTATGAGATTTTTTGAATTTCCTATAAAACATTCATACTTTAGTCAAACCCGAGACGTGTAAACGAATTGTTGCTTCTTATAAGTTCGAGTCTATCAACCCTATCTAGTCCACATTGTTACTAATGTGAAATTAAACTATTATCCAAGATCGTTGTAGATTTTATTGTATATTAAATAGATACAATTTTGTCAATAATTTCTTTGTTCATAATTTAGGATGAATATATTTTCGAAAATATAATTGATCCTGATCATAAATATACATTTCCACTTGAACTTGAACGTTATTATAAAAAAGACAAACGTACATTATTAAATATTCTCTGTAAAAAAATTCGTTTATCATCAAATTCTGATAATCAATTATCTCATCAACGTTTATCTAATACACCACGTTATTTACCTTCACAATATTTATTTGGTAGTAGTTTAACGGATGAATTAGCTATTTTTGATTTTACTTCAGTTGCTGCTAGTCAACAACAAAATGATTTAAATAAAAATCAATTAAATTCACTTTCAGAAAATTCAATGGAAATATCTTTAAATAGAAAAGATGATGATAGACCAGCATTAATCGAAGGTACAGATGATGAATTATCAACAAATTTTATTGAAATTGAAATGGATGAATTAAATTTACATTCATGTATGATACCAATGGTATGTTTACTTAAACATATGGAAACAAATGGTATTACATCATCAAATACAAATTCTCAATCAGATATGCCACCTTGGATGATATGTTTATATAAAAAATTTAGTGAACCAACAGTAACATTTAATATAAAATTATTTATCATGCGTCTTATTACTCATACACATACAATATTTAAACCATATGCACGTTATTGGTTAACACCAATAATACATATGTGTAATCAAATATTTGAAAAATCTTCTGATGGTTTAAATACATTTCTTATTGATACAATTGTTATATTATTATCATGGAATTCTATAGCTATTCCAAGTGAACTTGATTCGAAATCAGTACAACGTCTTTTAGAATATTTATTTCTTAATTGTAAACATAAAAATTCACTTGTTATGAAATCAAATTTAGATTTAATTAAAAAATTAATTGAATTATGGAAAGAACGTATATATGCACCAACATTAATTATATATAAATTAATATCTGATCAAGATATTAAATCAAAACAAAATGCAGTTGGTTTATCATTAATTGGAATATTATTAGCTAATGAAATATTACCTTATAATGAAATAAATGATTTATCTGAAGATAAATTTAATGAAACATTATTAAAAAATATGAAAAATTCTTTTAGAAATATTTATGCAGCAGCTGCTGAAGTTGTTGGAATGTTATTAAATATTAAAAAATTAAAAAATCAATCAAATCAACGTTTATTAGAACAATTAAGTTTTATATTAAAATGGCATAGTAGTCAAGGAATACAAGATACATATGTAACATGTATTTATTCATTACAAAAACATTATCCAGAAATTGTTGATAAAACGTAACAAGAAAAAAATCAAAAAGAATATATTTTATTTATTTATTTATTTATTTATTTTAGTGTGATGAATAAATTATTATTTAGTTTAAAAAAATTATATGGAGATTTTAAAATGGAATGTTTAGAAGCAATAAATGCAAATGTTACTGAATTAGATTCGGCATATTTAGAATTAAAAGCAGCAGGAATACTTGATATTCTTATTCATAAGTAAATAGAAGAATTTTTCAATGTATACAGCATCAATTATACTACTTCTATCAATGTTTTAAGTATAATATTGTTCTCCGTTTCTAACATATAGTATTTTTACAATGATTGAAAAACAAAAAGAGCTGCTTTTTTAGAAATTTTATCATGGAAATATTAATAACTAGCACAAACCCATGCATACTGCATGGTTGTGTTCAACTTTCTATGGATACCATGTAGAACAGCCCTATGAGGCATATGGGCATCTCTGTAGGGTAGTCGATGAGTATTCTATCATCATAGCTTTTGGAGACTTCTCTTCTAGCCTTATTTGACCTTTGACTCAGCACATTCACACACAAACATATACTGAACATTACATATATAGGTTTATTTTTTGTTTTATTTTAGAGATTTTAGTATTCGTTGTGTTGCACTACGATTATTATATAAACTTTTATCAAAATTAACACATGAACAATTATTTGAAATTGCACAAATCTTATCTGTTGATGGTCCTAATGAATGTCAATATTGGACACTTGAAATATACAAATGGATGTATGATTATATAACACAACATATAACAAATGAAACAAAAACTACAACAATATCAACATCAGAAACATTTTATCATCATGTACGTGAACAATTACTTGAATTTTTATCAAGTAAAATTGAATATATACGTGTTAGTTGTCGAAATTTTTGGTGTGATCCAAAACGTTTAAGTATATTATCACATCATCGTCTTATTGCATTAGTTGATCAATTATATTCAATAAAAACTGAAAATGAATATTTAAATTATTGTACAAATTTTCTTCTTGAACGTACAACACATAATCCTGATTATAATCGTTTTATATTTGAAAATCCACTTGATAAATGTTTATTTCAAGAATTTCCATTAGCTTGTAATTGGCGTCAACGTCATCATACATATATGACACCATTATTTACATTACAAACACAATCAGTATATGATCAATCAAATACAAATATAATGACAATTGATCCAGTTCATTTTATGCAAACATTAACAGATTATAATGAACAACAAAATAATCCAACAACAACAACAACAACAACAACAACACCAATGATTTTACAAACACAAGAAATATCAAATCGACAACACTTTATTCCAACACAAGTTTTAGATAATAATAATATAAATTATAATTGGCTTAAACAAACAAATACATTTGATACAACAAATACATTTGTATTACCAACATTATCAACACAAATAAAACAAACATCATTAATTGTTAATGTTAATAATAAAAAAACTACTGTATCAATATTAAATGAAAATGAAAATGAAAATGAAAATGATGATATATTTCGTCTTAAACGACGTTTTCTTAAAGATACTGGTAAATTACATAGTTATTTTGCTCGAAAACAAAATGAAAAAAAACAAAAAGATAAAGAATTTTTAAATGAAATTAAATTAAAACAGGATAATCAAGTTGAAAAATATCGTACATATCGTATTGGTGAATTACCTGATATACAAATACGTTATAGTGATATTATTATTCCATTACAAGCACTTTCACAATATGATAATTATATAGCACGTTTACTTTATTCAAATTTATTTCTATCAATATTAACATCACTTGAAGAAAAATTATCTAATGATGAATATATTGAATTAATTGAAACAATACAAAATCGTTTTGATATAATGTTATCAAAATCTGAAATATTTTATTCATCATTTATAGCTGCTTTATTTGATATTATTTTATCAAAATCTAAACAAATTAAAATATCTGCACAATATATAAGTACATCATCAATATCAAGTCATTTAGAATCAAATGGTATATTAACATTAGAATATTTTATTTATTTAAATCAAATTAATGAACAAAATGAATTAATACAAGGTTCAATTAAAAAAAAATTTAAAATTGATTCTAATTTCGATAATCATTTATATAAACAAATTGATTATTGGCTTGAATTAGCTAAATGTTATCGTTCAATAAGAAATTATGATAATATACGAGGAATATTTACTCATATACCTACTTTAAAAACATCAACATTACAAGCTATTGAAGAAGAAAGTCATTCAGATTTTTTATCAGCATTAAATACATATGTAACAGCATTAGAACAATATCCTATTATAGATGAAACAATAAATGATCCAATATTAGAATTAGAACATGAATTTTGGACGCAATCATTATTAAATTGTTGTAATCAATTAAATAATTGGACAATTATGTCTAAACATATATTTATACCAAATACAACATTTGATACATTATGGTCAAATGCCTATCAATTAAATTATTTAATGCCATATGCTATACGTTCTAAACTTAAATTACTTATATCAGGTAGTGAACAAGAACAATTAGAACAAGAAGATCTTTGTCAATTTTTTAATAATTTATCAGCAACAATGAATACAACAACAACAACAACAACAACTAATTCAGAAACAACATTTGTTAAACGTTCTTATATTGAAAAACAATATCCATTTGAATTAGCTACTTTTTTTCTTTATCAAAAAGATTTTGATCGTAAGTATTTATTCATTTAATCAATAGATTTTTGTAACAGACAAAAAAAAGATTATATTCATTCATGTTTTATATAAATTGATTGATTTTGAGTTTAATAAGGATTCGAATGACTAAATATTCTATCAACAAATAAATGTGAATGAAAAATTTCACGAAAGAAATATTCATTTAACCTAAAGCATTCAGAATTTTTCTGTTAATATCAAACTATAGTTATCTATATGAAATTCAATAAGTAGTTATATTATTATACTATTCGATAGTTCCTAGTAATAACCACATTACTAGGAATTTCACGGTAAACTATTCTAAGATAAATATATGATTATTTTTAGGTTCAAAATATTATATTCAATATGCCAAAGAACAATTTCTTCTTCATTGGTCTCAATTAACTCGTTTAAGTGAATATAATCGTAAAAAAGCAATACAATTAATTCAACCATATCATGAACTTGATCAATTTCTTATATTTATTGAACATAATTCACCTTTACTTAAAACACTTGAAAAACGTTATTTAACAAATAATAAAAATGATACAATAACTCGAGATTTATTTCTTGAACGTATAAATAATGATTTACTTTCTCAATGGAAATTACCAGATGTTATTCGTAGTTCAATTCAAACATGGGATGATATTATTACTAATCGATCTTTATTTTTAGATGTAAGTTAATAAATAAAATTTATATAAAAATAAAAGAAAAAAATTTTCTTTTTTCAAGATTCTTGATGAATTAATTGGTGGACCACGAATGACATTTACAAGTCGTTTAAAAGGAATAGAATTCGATCCGATAGTTACTGATTATAAAGTTCAATTATCACTTGATATAGCATATTGTGCATTACGGCAACGTAATTTTAAATTATCTTTATCAAAATTAAATGATACACGTAATCGTCTTGATTTATGTCAAAATCCATTAATTAAATCAATTTATTGGAGTGAAATATATTGTGATGTACATATAAAACGTCATCAAATTCAATCATCAACATCAACATTATCAAGTTTATTATCAACATTAGTTGCTAAAGAATTAAAAAAATTAGAAAATAAAATAAATTCATTAGAAATTATTGATCAACAAACAGCATCTTTAAATTCAACATATATACAATTAAATTCACAATTTTCTCGTACAATTATTGATTATTTACTTGCTGAACCAAACTCTTATTTAAAATATGAACATAATGAAACTATTCCTCAAGCTAAACATAGACAATTAGAAATATATTTATATGGTTTAGATGATCAAACAAATACTGTACAAAAAACTGATTTATTAATTAAAGAATTATTTAATAAAAGTGTTAATATATTAAAAGATAATATTGAAAAACAAGAAACAGATTTACAAAATATATCAGTAAATTCTATTTAATAATATTTTTATCTAAATAAAATTTTAACATTTTCATATTTATTATTTAGAAAAATATTCGTCTTGCAAAAGAAAATGTTCTTAGTCGTGATTATAATGAATTAGCAAGTCTTTGTGATGATTATTTACGTCGTTATGAAAATAATGAAGTTGAAGATCATTTAATGCGTTCTTTATTTTCTAATGATAATAATCATAAAATAGCTGAACTTGTTGTTAAATCTATTTTATCATCAATGAAATATGGTTCAAATGAAGGTGTTAAACGTTTTTCACGTTTATTACAAATTGTTGAATTATATCCAAGTACAATGGATTTAATAGCTGATCGTTTACAAGATATTCCATGTTGGATGTTTTTTGATTGTTTATATCAAATAACAGCACATTTAGATAAACCAATAGCGTAAGTATTCAAACTAATATTATTAATAATATATACTTTCTTGAGTTGTAGTTTTTGAGTCTAGAAATGGATTGCTCCGAAACTTTCTTCAATAATTAAGATATTATTATAGAAATCAGCGAAAGCAAAACTTTTGAAAAAGGATCTATATATTGACTGAAGGACGCCATGATGCGAGCACTACCTGTGCTATCGAAATCCTATTGTTAGTAAAAGTCTTTGTTCATAGTACCTAATGACATACCAATGAGCTTTGACAAGAATTGATCATAAAAAATAAATAGATAATCATGCTCTATAATCCATTTATCAAATTCTCGCACTTTGTCATCAATAGTTGATACAATCAACTTGAAATTTTTTAGGAGATGCCATTGAGTTTATCTCCTATTTGAAGTATTATTTCAAGTTGAAACTTCGATTACAAAAGTTTAATGTAAACTAAGACGTATAGACGTTCTCTCTTTATTCTAAATTCATCCTGTACCCATCCTACGACTGAAATAATATGTATAACTAAAATTAGTCTAAGTTACTTGTATATATATAAATATATTCTTTAAATTTTAGTCTTAAATTATATCCACTTATTGAACAAATAGTTAAATTATATCCTCAATCAATTATTTATCCATTTAAATTAAGTTATGAAACATTTCAAAATGCTCTAATAGATTCAACATTAAAACGTAATCTTGAAATAATTCGTCATAAATTAGATCGTTCAACATTACTTATTAATGAATTTATTCAAGCATTAAATCATTTAAATCCACAACAACAATTTGAAAATTGGTGTAAAGAATTATATCAATTATTACCAAATGATTTAAATACACGAGATATAAATAAACTTAAAAATCATTTAAAAATTCTTTATACTGATATAATTAATTTTAATGAAATAAATAATGAAGAATCAACAATAACAATAACTTCACAAGATAGTGTTTTTAATGATGGTATTGATCGTCGATTATTAAAACCTCGATTAACATCAATAAAATATCAATTTCGAAATACAATTGAAAAAGATCTTGAAAATTTATTTGGTAAACAAGGTGAATCATTTTCTACCGTATTATTAAATGATGTTAAATTAGTATTAACAAATCTTACAACAAAATTAAAAACAATTGCACAAGATAAAACAAATATAAATGATTATTCAACATGGTTTTCATTAACGTATAGACAACAACATCGTATAACAAATTTATCATCAATACGTGAAATAGAAATACCTGGTCAATATACAAGTAAAAAAAAGCCAGTTATTGAACATCATATTAAAATAGTTGGTTTTGATGAAAAAATTTTAATATTACATTCATTAAGATTACCTAAACGTATAACAATACGTGGACATGATGAAAATGATTATAAATTTTTAATTAAAAGTGGAGAAGATATTCGACAAGATCAACGTATTCAAGCTTTATTTTCAATTATGAACGATCTTTATTATAATGATCCAAATTGTAATCAATCAAATTTATCACATATTAATTTACGAACTTATAAAGGTAAATATTTATATTTTAAAAAGTAGCTTGTCAAAGTGAATATTTATTCGAAGCGAGAAAACTTCTATTCTACATTTTCAATTGTTAAATATATAAATTTTACAAAAAAGATTTTTTTTCTTCTTTAGTTATACCAATGTCATCAAAATTAGGTATGATAGAATGGCTTGATAATACACGTCCATTAAAAGAACTTATTGAACAATCTTATACTAATGCTGAACATAGTATTATTTCACAAGGTCAACATCCAAGAAAACTTTATCAAGATTATATTACAAATACATTTCAAAAAGCTAAACCAACAGCTAAAACAACAAATAATACAATTATGTATGCAGAATTATTTGTTAGTTTAACAAAAATACAAGTACAAGATGAATTTAATAAAATTCAATCTGTTATACCAGCTGATTTACTTCGACGTGCTTATTATAAAATAGCTAATTCACATGAAGGATTTTATACATTACGTCAACAATTTATTACAAGTTATGCTGTTTTATGTACAAGTCATTATATACTTGGTATTGGTGATCGACATCAATCGAAGTATGTTTGATATAATGTAGTAGTATCTTTGAAAAGAAATATTTTCTTTTCTTTTGAATTGTATATGATTTATACTTTTCTGAAAGTCTTAAATAGAATAGAATGATAGAAAAAGAAAGTTATACAACAAATTTTTTGATTTTTATATTAATTTATCATTATTTTGACGCGTCCATAAAAATTGAATTGACTTTTGTTTTAAAGAATGCTTTTTTGAGAATCTACATGAAAAACATAAAAATAGAACTGGGCATTTTATGTTGTTTCTTATCTTAAATGCAAATTTTTGTTAAAATTGCTTGTCTTCCTTGTTGTATGGTTCCATTTATTTTAGTTTTCTTATTGATACATCATCTGGACAAGTAATTGGTATTGATTTTGGTTCTGCATTTAATGCTGCAACTATTGTAAGATTAAATTAAAAATTTCTAAAATAAAAAAAACAAAACTATAAATTTTTTTTTAGCATTTACCTGTTCCTGAACTTATACCTGTTCGTTTAACACGACAAATCGTTCAATTAATGTCACCTATTGGTACAGCTGGTCTTTTTCGTGCAACAATGATTCATACAATGAATGTATTACGTGAAAATTCAGATTTATTACTAAGTACAATGGATGTATTTATTAAAGAACCACTTATGGAATGGATGGTGAATATTTATCTTTTGTTCTAAATTAATTTAATCTATCTTTTTTTTTTAATTTAAAGGAACATGCACTTAAATCAAGTAAACAAGTTTCACAAACTGGTATGTTGAATAGATATGAAAAAAATGAAATTGTAATTTGTATTTTCAGAAGCAAATACAATTCGTCCTAATGATACATATGCTAAAGAACGAATTCGAAGTGCAAGATTAAAACTTAATGGAATTAATCCAGCAGTTATAACTGGGTATTAATACTAAAAAGCAAAAATTTTATTTTTTTCTAAAATTTTATTTGAATTTTTAGTTCTGATCTTAAATTAAATAATTTTCTTCGTCCTTCAAATTTAAAAGAAGCACTTCGTCAAATGGAAAAAGTTGTTGGTGGTGATCAAATAGAAAATAAACGTGCACAAATTCTAATACAATATGAATCAAATCGTCTTCATAAATTAACAGTTGATGAACAAATTGATTGTATTATTGATCAAGCAACTGATGTGGATATACTTGGTCGATCTTGGGCTGGTTTAGAAACATTTATGTAAATTTTTTTTCAATGATTTCTTGATGTTTTTCTCTTTTTGCTTCTTAATAACTAAAATCTTAATTTTGACAAATAGTGTTATTATCGGTGCAGATAATTATATTAAAAAAAGTTTTTTTTTTGTGAGCACGGTGATGATTATCTTTCTCATTGGATGATTTAATTTGCTATTTTTCTGTCCATTTATACTTCTTTTTTTTGTATAATCAAACAATAAATCTTAAGTCAAAAGTATTTTAATTAAGAAATTCTTTGTTTAGAAAAGAATCTGGAATTCTGAATTTTAAATAGCCAGTAATAATATAAAGATGTCTCTTTCTAAAAGTTTTTATTTTCATAGATCTTTACTATTTTAATTCAACTTTAGTAGATGATTCTTTAAACATTATTCAATCTGACTTGCCATTAGAATGATTACAGAATGTTTTTTAAGAATATCAATAGATAGATAATATTTGCTTAACTAATATGCTCGAAGAATGATTTTCAAAACATAAAACGTTCTTTTATCAAAAAAAGAAGTTTTTTATTCTTCTTACTTTTATTAATATTTTCAAGAGTTGAATACATTCTGAAAATATTCTAACTATAATTCATCTCAGTACTTTTCATATTTTTTTCTCTCGATGTTCAAATGAATCTTGAATTTGTTTAGCAAATTGTTTATTAATATGATATTTTATTTCTTTTAATTCTTCCATATTGTAATGTTGTTACGCTTCTAAGAGTCAATATACTTAAAACTATTATAAAACAAAAGATAACTTTTAAAGCGTCAGACATAAGAAAAAAAAGTGTAGTAAAATATTTTTATTTTAAATCTGATAGATTTAGAAACTATATGATCAACTTACAACAAATAGTTTCGAATGTAAAATTCGGTAGTTATTATCGTAATTTTTATAAAAGAAACTCGTGTGATACAAACCGGATGAAAATCTGCAATTGACCGCAGTTTTTTATAATAATACAGCCAGTAAACCGTAGTTTTACGATTGTAGTGGTTATGATTTTAGTACTTGACTATAAACGAGTCAAGATCATATGTTTCTATTTAAACTCAAAGCATTTAGTGAAAAAAATTTGGATTAACTCAGAAAAAAGCAGCCTGGAATTTATATTACAAAAAAAGATTTTTGCAGCGCTATCTCTATGAAAATCTTCAAAAAATACACAACTCACTTTGTAGATCGTTTCAGACTCTGTGGCTGGCACAGGTTACACAAGCGGCTCGACATTATAGCCTGTAATTACAGTAGTTATAAAACCAACGGTTTTTATGCGGTACTTAGAATGCGGGTATATATAGTTCATCAGAACATTATCGATGAGCCGTAGTTAACTGTCAATTTGTCTGATTTTATCGGTTTACCGCTGAAAGTGATCCGGTAATCGTGACATGGGAATGTTTATATTTATTAGAATTATTGAATTAATTAAAAATAGTTTCAATTGGAGTTTTTTGATATACAATTAACTACTTTCCAAAGAATTTTATATTCAAATTCAAACAAAAATTTAACCATTATGAAAAATTTTCTTTCATCTCAAAATTTGTTATAATTGTAAAACTATATAATTTCTGTATACTATATGTTAAATTGAAATTGATTAATTCATAAGCCAAGAAAAAATATACATAAATTCTTACTGAACTATATTACAACTGCACATTACACATGTTTTGAACAATATGGAAACAGATACTGACTTATATGAAACACTCTTGCAAGTATACCCTTCATGCCTTCTTGCAGTGGAAAATACTAACGCTCATCACACTCATTATTGATTTTGTTCATTAAATGATGAAAAAATAAATTATTTTGGAGCATACTTAGTTCAAATTTCACACTAGAGATAGTTTTTCTCTTTTTTCATGTCAACGAAATATAAGAGATTTCGAGAGTTTAATACACTAAAGTCTTCATAACCGATACTATTTAGTATCAATAAATCTCGTTCTTTGTGAACTTTCATTTGGTATAAAATTCATTATGTACTCTATTTAAAACGATAGAGTTATGTCCTCGTCTCCTCTGGAATAATATTCTTTCCAACCGTATAAACTTCTTCCGAATCTTGACAAACAATAGAACATAATTCCATACAGATTAAATTTTTATTTTTTAGAAAAAAACTACACGTTTTTTTAATATTTTAAAATCATACCGGTGTGAAGTGTACTTCAAGGAGTTACAATATATCCAACAATCAATTTTTCACATAGATGCATAAAGGTGATGTTTTATTTTTGTCATCTATGTGAATGCAACTAAGTACCTAGAAAGAAAAAAATAACTATTATTTCATATTAAAAATGAATACATACAGTTCATTAGTTATGCGCAGCTGTGAGATTTTATTCACAGTTACGCATAATTACCTCACAGTCGAATATATGATTGTTTTCACTGCGATCAATGCGCCGCAGTTGTTAAAACAGTGGCGACATGGGTAATTTCATGTTGATTTTGAATTGTTTGATTAGAACCAGTAATGTAATCATCAAGTATTTTATCAACTCTTAATTGAGAACTGTCTAAATGAATATTAAAAATAAATAAAAATTTTCGAAACCAAAAACATTTTACAAACCTTGTGCAAAAGTATCATTAAAAACATAATTGGCTTTTTCTGAAAATGTTGATTCATTCGCCATATGTGTAATATAGCCTGCTTTAAGTATACCCAGGTCGAAAAATCCAATAGCCCGGATTCCGATCCGGATTTAACTGGATTTTGTCGGAGCCCGACAGAATCCGATGGCTCTGCTTCACCCTGAGTAAGTGAGACACAGTTTCTTGCATCATCTCGATTTACAAATCCAGCAACGTTTTTTAATAACCAATCAACTAAATCAGAATCTAAAATAATATTCATAAAAATTAATTATTTGTAAAAATAATTCTTTCTTCTTTCGTATCAAGAAATGATTTTGGTATCGATACTTTAAGCCATATTTGATTACGTATATCTAAACCGGAATTAGGTTTAGCCACAGTTCGTACCATAGTATTCATATCAGAATTAATTCCTAACCTAAGAAAAATCAAGACCAAAACCTAAAATAAATACATACATAAAAATTATTCTTCTTTACAAAATCAAACAACATACGTTCATTATCAGTTATTGTACTATCTGTACTTGATATGGTTGAACTCATATTTGTTGTTGAATTAAGTGACGATTGTCGATGATAAAATAAGATTTATTGTTGAGGTTTATTAGATGTATTTTGTTCAGCTTGTGTATGTACAAGTGCTAATAATGGATCAACAGGACGTGCTTGTTTACGATGTGTTGAAACGCGGCTTCACAATAAAACATGTTCACACGCGTTGAGATGCGGCTAGAAAAAATTTCGAAACGCGTCTGGACGTAGTTTTTCTACACAACGTGTTTAAATGCACTCAAAAAAAACATTAATCGCGTCTTAACACGTTTCTGAAAAACGTTTAAAGCATTAAAACGTACCTTATTTACTAATTGCATTTAAACGCATTTCAAATATTTTTTCAAGCGCGCCTAGTTCTTGTATATCGAATGCGATTTTACCCAAAAATTGCTGCTCTAGAATAGTTAACAACGTGATCGAAATCATTCATTTACATATATTTTACTCATCTAAACTTTATTAGACTTCTTAATAAAGAATGCCAAGATGACTTTAAAATAGACAAAAGTTCAATTAAACATACAGCAAATGATCCATATTTTTCTTAAGTTTCTATAAATAACAATAAAACAGTATTGTAATAATTTTCAGCTATCCATAACTCTTACCACACTATACTAAATACTACTATTTAAATTATATTAATAACTTTTCATCATATATTCCTACTAAATCGATTTTATGAACAATTATTTATTCATTGATTCCTTCGATCAGATGATTTATTTATTAAATCCTTCGTTGAAACGATTTATTCATTGCATCCTCTAATAAAATTATTTATCATGTGATCGATAAAATAAAAAAAATCACAATAACACTTGCGTGTAGTGGACAACAAAAAAAGATATTATTTTATTAAAAAACAAGTAACGCTCGTCTAAAGACTCGCTCAGCTCTTTCTCGTAGAAATCGTGTTTCTAAACTATCATCAAGCTATTCATTTGTAAAATTGAAAAAAAAAACCGAAGTCAGATTCAACTTCCTCCACCTCAACTACCTTTAACCAAACTTCATAAAAACAAATATTTTTTGTTAAAAACTTGTCGTTTATTTAAAAATTTGGGCTTCGAAAAATTTTTATGAAACTGACTTCAGATTTCAATTCCTCGTCCTCGATTACCCTTCGGCCAACCCTTATAAAAAATTTTTTTTGCAAAAAAGTGATCCTTTGTATAAAAAAATGGATCCAAAAAAAATTTCTAAAAACTAATCTTAGATTCGGATTCCTCGACCCCGATTTTCCTTCGGTTAAGTTTTACAGAAAATATTAATACAATGTTTTTTGACTTTGCGGACATATAATCAAGCAAGCAAGCAGACAATTTATGTTTGCAAGACTCTTCTTTACGAGAAAGAGAATAATAAAAGTATTTAAAAAGATAAACGAAAAATCATATTATGTGTTAAATAACTTAATTTCGAAAAAAGTACATCTTATTGAAATAAAGTATCTAACCTATGAAATTTGCATTTAAATATATTTTATTCTAAATGAGAAAAGATTTCGAGCTAGTATAGCTTAGTGGTGTATATGAACGACTTCTGATCACTGTTTCATCTGTTCAAATCTGATCGTCATCGCTTAAGGTAAAATTCAATCCATTTGCCAGGGTAGACTAAGTGAATAGAAAAAATACTGACGATAGTGACTTAGTTCAAATCTGAAATAGATTCGAATTTATTTTTCAAAATTTTTAGATTTTTTTGAAACACGTTTAGACGCTTCGAATGCTTCACTGGAGACGCGGTTTTTGAAAAAATGCGTTTGAACGCATGTCAAACTATGAACCCATTCAGATGCGTTTCTAAAATAAATTGCGTCTAAACCCTTCCTTTGTTTCACTGGGGACGCGTTTAGATGCGTTCACTCTTACCGTTTCACACGCAAATAAAACGCGTTTCAGACGCGTTTTGCGGCAAAAAATATTTACATGGGATACCATTTGATAGACTATAGTGAGACAGTCAAAACTGAAAATTATTATCGGCCACTATTTCCTCTTCGAGTTCTAATAGGTTTTTTTCTGCAAAATTTAGTAAATATAAACAGATATAGAAAAAAGGCATAATTCGATCTAACAGATGTTATAATCTATTTAGAATTTCGTCAGATGTGATCATTTCGACTATTTTTTCTTCTCAATTATATTAGTGTGATGTTTTTCTTTCCTTTTCTGTAATACACATAAATGTATACACGATAGAGTTTTCCTTTTCTCTGTTCTGTTTCATTCTGTGCATAAGAAGTTGAATTCCTTCAATTTATTATTATCTTTCCTTCCAAAGATGCAAGATGGTCGGTACAAACAAAAGATATCTCACTAAAAAAATGGTGGTATCTTTCAAGTTGTTTTATGAGACAGAGTTTTTATATAAAAGAAAACGCTGTCCAAAAAAAATAACAAAAAAATAATACAATCAATTCTTTGTCAAAATTTAATGAAAATGCTAGCTTTCGAAAAAATGTTCCTGTTATAGTATATTGTCACAATATGCGCATTTATTAAATACAAAAAATTTGAACATATAGTTAGATCGTGATCATGTTGAAATTCCAAGATATATTAGTCATCACGATGTAAATGCCTTCCTTTTATCCTCTTTCTCTACACAAACTAAAACATATTTAACTGTAGCAATTCCACTTTACTATCGTTGCACAAAGAATGTATTATGGAAGTATTGAACTTGCCGCCTCTCGTTTGACTGCAGTCACAAAATAAACGATGTATACAGGACAGATACCATCATTTTTTTATTGAGATATCTTTTGTTTGTACCGACCATCTTGCATCTTTGGAAGGAAAGATAATAATAAATTGAAGGAATTCAACTTC
The DNA here is from genome assembly GCA_022393335.1 of Macrotrachela quadricornifera. NCBI lineage: Eukaryota > Metazoa > Rotifera > Eurotatoria > Philodinida > Philodinidae > Macrotrachela > Macrotrachela quadricornifera. The sequence goes on along the minus strand of JAJEKB010001475.1, from coordinate 327,811 downwards.
TTATGCACAGAATGAAACAGAACAGAGAAAAGGAAAACTCTATCGTGTATACATTTATTTGTATTACAGAAAAAGAAAGAAAAACATCACACTAATATAGTTGAGAAGAAAAAATAGTCTCAGTGATTACATCTGATGAAAATCTAAATAGATTATAACATCTCTTAGATCAAATTATGTATTTTTCTATATCTGTTTATATATACTAAATTTTGCAGAAAAACACCTATTACAAACTTAAAGAGGAAATAGTGGCCGATAATAATTTTCAGTTTTGACTGTCTCACTATAGTCTATCAAATAGTATATGAATGAATGGAATCGGAGTGTACCATCGAAATAGTGTTCCTCGTTTGTTACTCTCAACAAGAAAGTTAAATTAAATTTTATGCTCCATTCCATTAGTTATCAAAAACTTATTTCAAAATTCTTTTTTTTGATATTTTATTTCTTTCAGTCAAGTATAACTGATGGATCTACATAAAAATACTTAGATGAACAATATAGTCAGTTACAAGTTAGTTAAAATCGTGTAATTCAATTAATGATTCTCTCCATACTTGTCTCTCTTACTGTCATCTATATGCGAGGAATTAATCTAGTTCGTTTTTTTTGTGATAAAAAAAAAGTCTTTTCGAAAATCATAAAAAACTAATGGTACCGTTTGATTTCTCGATCCCAAAAACTTTTTCATCGCACTTTATAAAAAAATCATTATTTTCTTGTAAGCAAGTATTTTTTTGCGGTAATAAGTTTTTTTTCGAAATTATAAAAAACTAACGGTACCGTTCTATTCTTCGACTCCCAAAACCCATTGGGAATATTTTTTAGGAACTCATTACATTCTAGTATTACCGATATAATTGTTACTTGTTTTCTGATTGGTTAGGACAGACAGATAGATAGTCAAACTTGAAGCATTGTAGCTGTCGTATTTGAACGTCATATAACCCTTTCTTTCAGAAAAGGAAAAAACTATTAAAAAAAGAATAAAAAATAGCTTGAAAACTTATTTAAAAAAATTCTTGTTGACTAGTTTAATTAAAATAATTGAATTTTTTTCTTTTTTTTGAGGAAATTTTTTTCCTCTTTCCGGAAAGAACGTTCCTGGAAACTAATAAAAGACATCATATGAATAATTTTGTATACGAAAATATTTGATTCATAATGATGTTCATCGATCAGAATATATCATCGGTGATAAGTTAATGTTTGATTTTGACAAAACTGTGCATCACAATTCAAACATTAATATGTTTGTTTGTTCAAGAACAAAAATTCGTCTCTTTAGATCTGATCTCTCTTCTGACCAGAAAATTCGAGAAATCTTTCGCCTCAATAAGGAATCGCATCGATAAACTGACAAGTTCAAAATATTAAAATCTTTTGAGCTATTAGAGCAAAAATACTGACAATTAGAAGAATATTGTAAACGACGTAGAATGTGGAAGGCTTCCAACAACATAGTTGAGTTTTTTTTGAGACGCGACTGTTGAAGAATTTGAGAGACTCATCACGAGCAACATATAGTCTATCTTGTATAGAACTTTTTTTATATTTCTATCGATGAATCAATATGATGTAAAGCTCTTTTGAGTTTTCAAGGCAGAGCATTTTAATATTCTGAATTTATAACACCCTTGAGGTAGGGATGCAACAAATTCAAAACTTTGGGTTTGTTTTTTGGAATTGGGTTTGTATGTTTATGTTAGGATTTGGTCTCGATTTGCATTTAAATTAAGATTAAAAGTTTAAATTTAGATACAACTTGAATTTTAGTGCTTATATTTGGGTATGAGTTTGGATTTGTTGGTTAAGATTTGGATTTGAATTTGGGTTTGGTGATTTAAGTTTGGTGGCATACATTTGGATTTGGATGTGGGATTTGGTATTAAATTTACCAAATCTAAAAGATAAAGCGTCGACAAGAATCATACACTTGTAAAGAATGATTTCCAGTCAAAAAAGAAATAATTAAGATTTGGTACAAATCCAAAGGATTTGGATTTGGATTTGGTCCAAAATCCAGAAATTGTTTTTTGATGATAGAACATCCTTAGCAAGTTTATTGTTTTTGTCGACACTTTGTCTTTTAGATTTGGTAAATTCAATACCAAATCCCAAATCCAAATCCAAATTTATGTCACCAAACCCAAATTCAAATCCAAATCTTAACCAACAAATCCAAACTCATACCCAAATCTAAGCACTAAAATCCAAGTCGTATCTAAATTTAAACTTTTAGTCTTAATTCAAATGCAAATCGAGACCAAATCGTGACATAAACATACAAACCCAAATACAAACTTTACTCGAGATTTGTTACATCCCTAGTAATCGATGAAAATCATTTATTCATGTGAATATAGTTTTAAGACATAAGATAAGACATCAAAAATAAGAAAAATAATTACTTATTGTCATTTTCTTTATTATGGTTCGTATAGTTCTGCACTATTTAGCCTATCACCACCACACATCAATACTTTTCCATTTGTTAATAGGGATGCAGTATGCTGAGATCGTGCATCATTCATATTATCAATAGTTGTCCAAGTTCCTGTTGATGGATCATATAATTCAGCTTTATCAAGTACACCACTCCTACCACTAACAACCAACACTTTTCCGTTTGTTAACACGGATGCAGTGTGTCCAGATCGTGCAGTTTTCATGTTACTGATAGTTGTCCAAGTTCCTGTTGATGGATCATACAACTCAGTACTATCCAGATGAATACTGCCATTATATCCACCAGTAACTAAAACTTTTCCATCCTTTAATACAGATGCTGTGTGGAAAGATCGTGCATCTTTCATATTATCAATAGTTGTCCAAGTTCCTGTTAGTGGATCATATATCTCAGCACTATTGAGTGTAATAGGATTATGACCACCAACAACCAACACTTTTCCATTTGTTAATACGGATGCAGTGTGGTCCAATCGTATATGATTCATATCACCAATAACTGTCCAAGTTTCTGTTGATGGATCATATAATTCACCATTAGATGCACTAGTAATCAAAACTTTTCCATCTGCTAATACAGATGCAGTATGTTTAGATCGCTTGCTTGTCATGTTACTGATAGTTGTCCAAGTTCCTATTAATGGATCATATAACTCAGCACTATTTAGAGTATAATAATATAATCCGTCTCCACCACTAATTAATACTTTTCCGTTGTTTAATAGAGATGCTGTGTGTCCATATCGTGGAATATTCATGTTACTAGTAGTTGACCATGTTCCTGTTGATGGATGATATATCTCAGCACTCTTTAGAAAAGTACCCTTATTTATTCCACCACTAACCAACACTTTTCCATCCTTTAATACGGATGCTGTGTGTAAATGTCGTGCATCTAGCATACTACCAGTGTATAACCATCCTAGAATAAACTTTGCACATATTCAGATTGAAGAGCAAAATACATGTACATTATCGAATACTCAAGTTTGTCTGTTCATAAATGGATTGTTTTTAAATATTTTAAAGTAAAAACGGTTTGTTAATTTTAGTACAAATTTTTTTAACGTACGCTGGAGAAAGATGGAATTTTATTACATAAAAGAATCTTGTATGGTTTGATCGGATAAGACAAGTTTTCTATTCTCTTTATTTGAATCTTTGGTATAAATGACAAATATAGAAAATTTGAGTTTTGACCTTATCATTCTATGAATTACACAAATTTGTATATTTTTCAAATATCTCTATACTTTAGTAGATATTATCAAGATAAAGACAAAATCTATAAATCTTAGATCATAATGACTAAATAAATGATTATCATATGATTCGGATAACTTTGCTGAAAATACATATTTAATTGCATTGAATGATAGAAAATTTATTTCTTCTCATGATTTTTTCTGATTTAAGACACTAAATGATCTTACATAAGATTGATTTTGTTCTTTTTTTTTCAGATTAATCGCTCTTACTTTTGAGACTGAAAATAATCTTTCAACAGTCGTATTTGATACTGATATAATCAAAATTTATTTTGCTAGTAAAATAGTTGTAGATATAAATAAACCAAACTGTTTTGGTGTCATTTGAGAAATTCATCTAAATACAGATGTTCAAGTGGTTTCAGTTTGGTATAAGTATTTTTGCTTTTAAAAATTCAATAGAATCGTTTTCATAATATTTGCATCATCGGACAGTGTTTATGTTACAGTGATAGCTCGAATCAACGAATATCAGGGAGGGTGTAGTGACTTATTTGGAAATATGAACCTAGTGTTGCAAATTTTCTGAGTCGCACCATTATTTTTTATTAACAGAAGATACGAATTTTTCTGCGAAAAAAGAGAAAATTTTTTGGCAAGTAGAGATGTTACACGTCCAATATTTCCTCCCTTGGTCAAGTCATTACTGCATGCTAATATAGATTGGCGATTACTGCAGATAATCAATCCTTGACGATCGTCATTGATTAAAACGTCACAATATTTATTCTAACTCATACTTTTTACACAAGAAGTTTTCAAGTATGATCGAAATTTCTGATCCTATTTTTACGAACTTTTTTTATTTTTGGGATAGATCGACACAAAATCATTATACAAAGATATTTTTATATTAATATTATTTAAATATCGAAAGGATCTAAAAAACTTAATAAGATTAACAATTCATTGTGCTAATAAAATTGGAAGAAATAGTTAAGATCATCATAGATAAATTATCTGCTAGATATCTTTGATAAACAGAAGGGAAAAATCTCTTTATTTCAGGACTAAAATTGCCTCGAACATACCAATTATAGAACTATGAGAGTTGACATAGAACCTGTCTGGACTGGGATCAAGTGGAGTTCATATGAAAAACAAACGCCAACACTGGGGTCGAAATCATTGAAGAAAGGGACCTAGTCCTGGTGTGACATAAAAAAAACATTGGTTCCGCACATCACTTGTTGATATATTTTTTGTTGATCGAACATATAGAATACTCTCTATGCTATTTTTATGTTTGTCTTTATTCAAAAATTTTCTTTTTCAATATTTTATCTACTATAAGTGATTGAAAATAAGCAGTCGGCTTCCTTCTATTTTCTTTTCAACAGAACTCTACCTTTCGTTATTAATGGCGTTGTTGTTGGTGGTGTATCTCTTTTTTTCTTGATGACAATAATTGGAATAATAATGGATAGTAAGATCAAAATTGCAACAATACTAAATCCTATAATCCACATTAACTTTTTTCTTCGAAAAAGTTCATATCTAAAATAAATTATCCTTTTTAATCATTTTTTACAATTTTTCAATAAACATACAATGTTCTTGATTCCGCAGATGATCTGCCCGACTGAAATAGTGGAAAAAATATAGATCATTTTATACTATATTTTTTGATAAATTATATCACAAACTTTTATGTCGTAGAAGTTCATAGATAATGGTTTAGAAATTGTTATAATACTTTTCGCAATTGAAATCTAAAAGAGTTATAAAAGAAATTATACAAAATAAATTTTCTTCTAAAGATTTTTAATCTTATGAGCTAAATGTTAATGTCGTAACGCATCAAAGACCAGAAATAGGAATGTATCGAGAGAGAATCTCTCAGTCTCGATCTCGCTATTCTTGATCAGTCTCAAGTGGGTAGTTGATTGTTTGTGTAAGTATAAGTAGACATGTATCAAATCCAAATTCAAACCATTTTATAGTTAAGGTTTGGATATATGAGTTTCAGTATGGGATTAGATTTGAATCAGATATTGAAACTCATCAAATTGGTTGGATTTATGTATGATTCTCTTTTTTATACTTTCTCCTGTTTATTTCAAATATTTAAGTATATATGTTAAAAAGAACTGTATCATAATGCTTCGATTCTATGGAAATTAGACAATGAGAATTTCATCATCAAAGTTTCAACAAATTGCCCAAGTTCAACTAGAAAATCGACAATTTGTCATAGTCTGGCCGAAACTTTGATAATAGAAAATACTCTCAAAATTCCTATTCAGTGATGAGTTACAGAGATATTGAGAAAGTTAATGGAAAAACTCTATAACTTAGACAATTTGTTCAAGTTTCACCGGAATTTTGGAAATCTTTATATTGTCAAGATTTCGGTAGAAATACGGCACATTGCCGATATTCTGATGGATATTGGATAATTTATCGAGGTTGTAACAACCCAATTTTCGTTCTACTGAATAGTGCGTGACTAAGCTAAAGGTCAGATCCAGAGTTGCCACCTCGTTAAGTCAAAAAAAGCGGAGAAATTGCGAAAAATCGTTCTATCACTCTTTTCTACTTATAGTTGGTGCCAAAAGTTTCGAATTTCTCACAATAATAAAGGATTTAAATTATAATTTTTTAAAGTGGGTGTATCAAAAGCATATTTAGCAACACGTATCAGGCTTTGGTCGATTATCTGCGACTCGATAATACAAAAAGATGAAGATTTTGTCTAAGAACATTTTTAATTTAGCTAGTACCCATTTTCGAACTTTTCTACCGACTGATGAATTCAGAACAAGATATTAATAGTAAAGAATGCTCCGACTACGCATTTTATGGATTCTAGGATTGAAGTCACGTTCTTCATGACTGAGTTTTGTAGTGAATATTACAAATACGAAACTGATCTTCTATCGCGCTTACCCAAAACTTATTCAAGTTTTCCATTTTCTTAAAGCAATTATACGATAGCGAACGACTTTCATTAACGTTCTAAAACGAGCATATCAAGCAAATCTTAACCCTTTCACCACGATGGGACCCACCGGTGGGTCCCACTTTGCATTTCATATTCTAATCTCGAAATACGTTTTATTAAGAAAGCCTGGTAAACCATAAGACGCAGCGTGAAAAGCTCTATAATCCTCATAGTAAAGCTTATTTTAATTGTCTAACTTTTGTTTTGAAAGAATATAAAACTCTGTCTGACTTGTTTTCTACGTTAGGAAAACATCATTTTTTTCCACACGAATGTGAAATTTCATGTTTCCTATTTGATCTTTTTATCATGGAATATGGTTTCGTAAGGAAAAATAAAATATACTACAAGATGCAGCGTGAAGCGCTCTACAACCTACATCGTAAAGCTTATTACGATTGTATACCTTTTTTTTTCAAAAAAAGAAAAATTCTGTGCAATCAATTTTTGTAACCTCAACAATTGGTGCGACACAGTTTTGCTTTTTTTTGCATACAAAAGGTATACAATCGAAATAAGCTTTACGATGTAGATTGTGCAGCGTTTCATGCTGCATCTTGTGGTATATTTTGTTTTGTATTAAAACGAATTTAGAGATGTTACTTTCTATGGAAATCGAATCGTGGTGAAAGGGTTAATAAGGAATCACCATTTGCAAAGATTCATACTAATATGATACTCCAAAGGCTCACCTACTTTAGGAAAAAGTATCGCTCAAACTCACCAAACCACAGTTTAATGCTCGATTTTTTGGCAACAGAAAGTCATATATAGGATTCGAATGAACTTCATTAGGTCAAAATGGTGTTTGTTAACTCAAATCCATTTTGCTTGACCTGTTGAATAAATCAATGTTATAGAATAACGATTCTCTTGATCTATAGCTAGAAAAGTGTTATATAAATATTTATGTTAAGCAACAGCTTTCATTCAGAAACCGAAAGTTTTTCAAGGAAATGTAAAACAATAGTTTTCCCGGTATGATGCTGTTTGGTATAGCAAAGATAATATATAAGCAGAAGAGAAAATACTTTCATTAAAGATATTTTCAATGAATTTGTAACAGAACTTTTTTACACAGCAAAGGCGACTTTAAATATATATACCATTTTGACAAAATTAATAATTTTGATTTAGAACAAGGATTCTTACAAAAATAAGAATAGTAGACAATGTTTTGTCACAAGATAGACGGATCTCCAACGAAAACATATAGGAAAGATAATTCATGAACATGGGCAATCAACTATAGTGAATGCTTTTTTTTATCAAAACTTGTTAGCTAGATGGAATGATTCATTTCATTCAATATCACGAGGAAACTGGGGAAATGAGATAATATCAGAAAAATAGCGGAAGAAGTGGTAATCCTGTTTGGAGGGAAAACGATATCAGAGAGAAAGACTCTGTACATTAGGAAAAATGACTAATTGTCCTTGAACACTTTGGTGAAAGCTTCCTCTGCATTGAAAAACAGCAGAATTTCCATGAAGTATTCAGAAAAAGCTGCTCCTCGTTTAGTGAAATTGGACATTTCTTTTTGAAAACTGGCGGGGAGGAAAGGAAAAGAAGTTTTCTTTTTTTGCATAAATGTGTCACACTTTCTTGTATAGATAATACCAAAATCTAGCCGAATAGCAGAGAGAAAAAATCCTCTGAGAGAAAGGCCAAACACAAGAAAAAATTTAGAATGGAAAAATTCTCCAACTCTCCCTTTCCCATCGTATACACTGCTCAAGGCAGTCGCTCGTTCACCTAAATATTCGCCCTAACTTACTTATCTACACATCCATGAGGAACCATTAGGATCTGCTTTTTCCTCCTTGATTTAGCGACTTTTCAAGGATAATTAAATAGAGTTATTGGTGCACGACTATCTTCAACTATATTTAAGGAAAACTACGGAGTATAAATAGGCAAAGAGAAAAGTGCACTGAGTGGAAACGACTTGCACGGTCATATATTAGGCAGCTGAATAAAAGAACAAAATATATACTTGAAGAAAGAAATGTAAGGATATATGAAAAGGCAGATAGTAGAAAATAATGCTAAGAGAAAGATTATGTAACAAGAGCTACTCTTGGACAGCTCTTAGAGAGTTACTAATGGTATCATCGAATAGCCCTTGAAAAGTTACTAAAGATACTCTTGGATAGCTCTAAAAAGTTGTTGTATTATATTCTTAAAGAAGTGGTAAAATATGGATATAGACTCCGATTTGACTGCCGACAACTTTGGTTCACTTGATAGAACCATCTTAAAATATGTATTTAGTACGGATCTTCATTATTTCAAAAGTTGTAGATCTGAAAATCATATAATACAATTGAGTCTAGTACAGTATTCTGTAGTCTAATTTCGAAGGCAAACTATTGAACTTAGTCTACATTTTGAGTCATATATTGGACACGATTCGATATCTTAGGTCGATAAATCGATAGAGATTGATTCATGACTGCGTGAAGAAACGTTACTTTTCGATGAAAATTTTACTGAAAAGAGAGGAACAGCTGGGCTTTCGAATGGTAGAGTATTGGTAAAACAGACGATGTCCCATAATGTCCGATATTTTTTTTTGCTAGTAAACAGGTGTAATCGAGTTAGATATATCCCCAAAATATCAGACTTTTATAATGTAGTATAAGAAAATGGTATAGGACCTACTTTCTCGCTTTTTATATGTGAATTATAAGGTTTAAAGTTTAAAAATTTACCCTTAGATTATTTTCCTTACATTACATTATAAAAATCTGATATTTGGGATATGTATTTAACTCGATTAAACCTACTTACTGGCAAAAAATATCGGACATCATGGGTCATCGTGGGTCAAAAAAATTAATATTTATTTGTATATCTCCCTTATTTCATAATCATTTGATGGTCGTGGATCTTCATAGAATCAGTTCGGTGAGCTTTATTTTCTTGTGATATCAGTTGCTAATTTAGGGTTACCGTGGGTCATCACATATTTTAAAAATATTCATGTCGGTGATATGCTCATATATGCATAACGTCTATTGTCGATATCAGAAATATAAATTGATAAATCAGTATGGATATGAACAGTATATATTTGATAATCATATTAAAACTTAGCAGACGCCATACATTTACCAGCCAATACAATTTTATTAGATTGATCAGGAATATCGAATGATTGTGTAAGATTAAATGTATATGAACAATTTCAAGTGCATCAAAGAGTATGACAAGGCAAGACAAAATAAAAGAGAAAAACAGTGAACTTTCTACTAAATACTATTATTAAAAATAATAGAGTGAGAAGGTTTTATTGACATATATATATATATATATGACTATATTTTGTGTTACTGCTTTAATTTTCTCTACAAATATTTATTTTTTGTTCTGAAAAAGTAATTTAATAATATAATTTTTTTTGCATATGATTTTTAATCTGTACATACGATACAGAAATAACATATAGATTGAATAGATGAAGGACTAGAAAAGAAAGTAAAAGCAAAAAACTGCATTAAAAAGGAAACAAAATTATAGTTTGGCTGAGAATATGGATATAACATATATTCCAAAAGCAGTCACAAACGTGACAGACATTCTTAACAACGATGCATCACAAACATAAAAGACATGTTAAGAACGTGTTATCATGGACTGTAACGGATACCTTTGACAACAACTTTCTCAGTCGTAAACTGTGACTGACATTTTAGCAACTTCCTATCACAAACTTTTGCGCACATTATAGTATTTCCTTTTGTACAATCCCAACAGCTTCTTCGTATTTCACATTTTAATCCAGCAGAGATTGTGCTATCAACTTTTTCAGATACATATATATTTTTAATATTCATTATTATTCATTTCGGACAATAAAATTCTGTGTCTACAGTTATCATAAGTATATATAACCTTTTATTGTCAATACTAAACAAGTATAGAATGCGTATTGTTTTTCCAATCAGTTATTGAAAAATGAATGCAAACGCAGAGACATCCGATAGACAATCAATTTAGGCAGTTTTGTGAATCTGTAATTCATAATTATATTTGTACATATTCAACAGATTAAGAGGATTGTGTCTTTTTAAAATTAACCATAACATAACTTACTATCAAATTTCGGTAATTTTAACTTGAACAAATTCTCTTGTTTTTTTTATTATGATATAATATATTTCTTCTAATTGAGGTTTGAAAACAAATATATTTTTTTATTTTATTTTATTTTAAAAATAATTTATGTGACGTCACTTTGAATAAAAACAGATTTTTTATCTTAAATCTTATTCTTTTAACATATACCATTCTTTTTCCATTTTGCAATTTCAAATGGAATTATTTTAGTCTTGAAAAAAATTTTTCAAAGGTAAATATCAACCTATCTCGAGAAGAAATTAATCGATAAGCAGAATTGTTTATTAATTAAAATGATATGGACAAGATGGTTATATAAGAATATATAAATCAGATTACACTAGCATCTCATATCTTTATCAGACTTGGAATCGAACCGGCCGATCTTCATCGGTTTTTGCCGGTCTTTTTTTAATTTTTAAAAAAATTTTAGAGCACTAAAACTTGCCTGTTTTGCTCGTTTTTAACGGTTTTCATAATTTCACTGATTAAGAGATATGATCCTGAAAGTTTCCCACTGATAAATTTTCACTCACTGTTGAAATTCCAGCTCTATATATTCACTATAACACTACCATCCTAGGATGAGAGCTTTGCAGCATGTTGGGTGAATTTCTTTATGCTCACAAAAAATAAGCGAGATATCAGAAATTAATATCGGTCTAAACTATAGATTTTTCACCTAAAAATTTTGAACTCACTTTTCTGGACTAATTTTGACTTATTCTGATAGAATCACAATAGCCGGTAAGTTTCAGGCTATGTTTTCATAACAAAATATCAGAGATGATTAAGCTTTGCTACCAAGATCTTGTTAACAACTTCCATCATGTAACTGTGAAAATACTTACATATTAGCAAATCTTAAATAGGGAGTCCAACATAGAAAGGTACATTTAGCTCAACTTATCAGTCTGTTTGTAGTACCGTCCTTCTTATAGATTGAGATGCTTTCCAGGTGTATTAAATAATTATGTCAAAAAGAAATAGATCACATTATTAATTATAAAGAAATCATATTACTATTGAAAAAAATGTCAGCCAAAACGTAGTTAGATGTTGTTCAACATAAATTACTGTGAGTTATTAGTCAAAAATTTTTGATAAAACCTTCATTCATTCTTAATGTTAGCATATGAGACGTGACGGACTAAAATGGAAGCTATTACTACTAGAAACTTCAAGAACTATGGGTTTGACATCGAATATCTTCATCAAACTGAAGTAATAGACTATTGTTTGAAAGTACTGATTAGTTGATTGATGCACGAAATGCACCGATTTTTCATCGGTTAAGAAATAGTACAGTGTATATTGTATTCATTTATTTATTTTGGTTTTGTTGAAAAAAAGAGAAGAAATATATAGATAACTTCTAATATGATCGTTGAAGATGTACAGTAAGAACGTTAATCTTCTTCAAAAGTCATATAACTATATAGATCTGCTGATAATGGGAGGCAAGCTTATTTGGTAGACCACGGCGAGTACGGGTGGCCAATACATATGGATTAATGTGTCATGAAATACAAGTTCAATACGTAGTTTCCAGTTCTTACTTTTCAGCCATCGACTTCGACAACAATGAGAAATAAATTGAATATCTATGTAGCAGCAAAACAAATGTAGAATTTATTTGCTAATGCGTTTTGCATTCTTTATAAAAATACTCATCAAGGGTGAGGGAGGATCGAAACAAGCTACCCACTCTAGTTTAGATTTTATCTAAAATCGAAAAATCCAAATCAATCTTTCTTTAAGATAAGTCAGACGCACACCTAGGCATGCAGCGAATCGAATTTGAAGTCTAAGACCGACCCCTCACCCTCACACCCTCACTCCCTCAAAGATGAGCTCAAATGACGTTGCTCTTCGTGGTTTTCTTTTGTTGTACCATAAAGACTGAGTATGGTTGCTATGCAATATAATGTAACAATGAAGAAAAGAAATCAATCGAACAATAAATATATTTTTAACAAGCGAACAGTATAAAAAAAAATCTGCTGCTATTCTTATGCCATTTAAAGTAATAAAAATTCCATCATATATTATTTTCTACAATATAAATGTTACATTTCAATCGAAACAAATTACAAATGCAGAACAATGTAAAAATGCTTTTCATGCTATATACTATTGCTTAAAACTTTTAATATATAAATACATTGAAAAATATTTCAAAGTTAAACCTGATAAAAAAATTGATTGTTTGTCAGGTTGTGTTTAATATGCGTTTCATTCTTTCGTTGATCATACATTCATTGATGAATTAAATACAAGAAATGATGTCATAGAAACAACATCACTTAGTCATAAGAAAAGAAAGAAAAACAAAATATTTGGTAGATTCGTTTAAAAAATAACAATAGAACTTTATTTTTCTGTGTTTACTATAGTATTTATATCAGTTGCAAATAATATAAGAAATAAAAGTATATCGTAAAACAGATGTAACATCAAAATGAAATCCTTAAATTTGCTCGATATCATTTTCTAAGTATGTAAAATTAAGAAACGAAATAAATTGAGAATTATATAAAGAATATATTCATTTAAAAGTTAATTTTCTTTTCTCAAGTATTTTATATTGTTTTATTTGTTGATTATTCATATAAATTTTACTATCTTACTTTACATTTTTTACAAAATGTTTAGTATGTTAATTTATTATTAAAACACTGGTTTTCTTTTTGTTTTATAGAAAAAGAAAAAAAAAAAAGATGAATTTTGGAGAAACACCAAATACAAAATAAACGGAAAAATTAAAAAATAAAAGAAGCTCTTATTTTTGAATAGCAAACAAAAATAATAGTAATAATAATAATAAAATGTTTGTACAGGAAAATAACCGGGATAGATTTTTATTTGTATGTTCATATAAATTTGATTTTTATTTTAACTTGCTGCTGTAGTTGAATGAGCTACATGTCCAATTAAATAAATATTATCATAAAGATGACCAGCTAAATCATCACTTATTGTTCCATTAATTATAGCACGTCGTGTATTACGTATAAATTCACGTTTAGACATTTTGTTTTTAACATGTGGTGATGTAAGATCAATAGAAAGAAGAATTAATGAAAAACATAGAACATAAATTGTTTCTAGAAATACAAAAAAGTAAAAGATTTTTTTATTTTATAATAAAATCTACACACCTGTTGTTAGGCCAAGATCTTTATTACATTCATGAAAACGTTTGGAAAAATTTTCGATTAAAATAGATAAATATTCATTACGATCTTCTGGTGCATCAAGTTTAGCAAAAAATTGACGTAAAGCATTCGGTAAAAATTGATTTTCATATGATTGAAGTTCAATAAGACGCTCCAATATATCACGACTAAAAATATATATTAATGTTTAGAAATATAATTATTCTATTATAAAACCTACCGTGTTTGTAATAATTTACGTTTTTCAATAGCTCGTAATTTTCTTGTATTATGCATAAATTTACTTATTTCTTCGCATGTATCATCAAGTAAATTATTTTCAATAAAATATTGTAAGCCCTAGAAACATAGAAAATAACAAATTAAATATTTAAATAAAAAGAAAAATTTATTTTTATTTACTTGTCCAGCATTAAATCGTAATGTTCCTTCATCAAGTTGTAAAAAAATTCTACGAAATGATGTACCATTCTCTCGAGCTCGATTATAAACTGATGCATAAGCCCAATTAGATTTACATAAACTTTAAAATTAAAAATAAAAAAAAAGAAAAATTAATTTTGTTTTTTTTTTACCTAAGCCAAAGTATTTCATCATTAGCTAATGTTTGCCAAACACATGCAGCAAGACATAAATCAGTAGCATTTAAATTCTTAAGAATTTGTAAAGCTAATTCAGGTGGTAATTGTGATATATCAGAAATTTTCGTGACTAGAATAATTACATAAAAAAATAGAAAGTAGGAGAAAATTGTTCATTTTTCTTTTTTATTGAAAATAAAATATCTACTTTGATTTTTATTGTTGCGTGTCGGCTCGGCATCTTGTCGATCGAAAATTTGACCCATCGTCAATGATTAAAATCAATTTTTAATCGAACGAATATGTAGCCGAGCCGACTTGCTACGGTGACGTGGACAGAAGATGTCGACGTGGAAAGGTAAGCAGTATGTATGTCAGATTAGAAAAAAAAAATACTTTTTTTTCTTCGTTATTTGTTGAGAAAGAATAAGAAGAAGGAAAGCAAAAAAAAAATTACAGAATTGAACAAGTTTTTCTTCTATATTCAATCATTGGTCAAATAAATAACCAGTAAATAAATAAATAAAATATAAAATTTACTAAAAATTATTCAATTTTTTAATTTATTCTTTTTTATTATGATGATTAAAATAAATAAGAACTTTTATATTAATCATAGAGTTGCTAAGTAACTCGTTTGTAAGACAAATATCAATGGCGTTTACTTTTAGCAACGTATTGTATAGAAACAATTTTTTATAAATTTTATTTATTTAAAAATGTATCCTTAAGTTATATATTTTTCAAGGTTATAATTTAACATAATATTTTCTTATTTTTGAAAATTCTTGACTAGTTTAGAGATTATTTAATAGAACCGATTGAATAAAATCTCCTATATAAATTTAGTTTTCTTATTCGATATTTATTTGATTTTTCCGAAAATGTTTTTCTCTTAGTGGAACAAAAAGACGTAGTGAAAATGACCTAAAATATATTTTTTTTCTAGATCGTTATAGAAATTTTTATAGAATTCAAAAAAAAAGAACACAATGTCAATCATTCCACCAACTGGTTCACTTGTTCGTTTTGATAATCCAACATTAATAACAGCAGGAAATGAAAAAGATCGTAGAGCACTTGGTGCTGGTAAACAACAAACAGCATTAGATCAACAAATGATGGATGTTACAGGTGGTGGTACAAGTTCACCACAATTAGGTAGAAAACAACAAAGTATAAAAGATTTATCATTAGAAGAAATTCTTGATAAAATTCTTCCACCAAGGTAAAATTATTTAAATTTAATTTTTTAAAAAAAAAAGAAATTTTATTTTTGCTATTATTTAAATAGAATTACAAAAGATCCAAATAATTCTGATTTACTTTATTGTCAACGTATATCATCAACACCAGCAACACGTCTTGATGTTATTAATTTACAAGAACAATTAGATATGCGTTTACAACAACGACAAGCTCGTGAAACTGGTATTTGTCCAGTACGACGTGAACTTTTTTCACAATGTTTTGGTAAATAAATAAATTTTTCGAGCTTTTTCTTAAAATTTATAATTCGTTTTATAAATAGATGAACTTATTCGTCAAGTTGCTATTAATTGTGCTGAACGTGGTTTACTTCTTCTTCGTGTACGAGATGAATTACAAATGACTTTACGTGCATATCAAACACTTTATGAAAGTAGTGTTGCATTTGGTATGCGTAAAGCATTAATGGCTGAACAAGGAAAATCTGAATTAGAACGAAAAGTTTGTTATAAAATTAGATTTGTTTTTATAAATAGATTATTTTAGTTAGTACAACTTGAAGAAGATAAACGTGATCTTGAACGACAACTTAGAGAAACAAAAGCAAATTCTGAAGCAGCTGAAAAAAAATTAAATGAACAACGACAAGTTGAAGAAAGAAAACATATGGAAGAAATTAATTTTTTGAAAAAAACAAACCAACAACTCAAAGTTAGAATTTAAATAAAAAAAACAAGAAGAATATTTTTTATTTTATTCAAATTTTTCTTTTAGGCACAATTGGAAGGATTAATTGCACCAAAGAAATAAATATAATAATAACATCAATTTTGTGTGTTGCTTTTCAATATTATTTGTCTCTTTCTTTTTTAAATAAAAAAAAAATATTAAATAAGAAATATAAATTTTTTTCATGCTAAAAAACTTCAACAATTTATGTTTGCTGACTTCGACGAAATCGAAATCATATTCAGATTTCGAAGTTCCTCAAATTTATTTCATTTGTATATCCTAAGCTCTATACTAATAATTGTAATTATTCATATAGATCGAATAATAAATAATTGATAAATTTTTTGATTAATTCAATATATTAGCGCCATCTCTTCTCAAAGAGGATAATCATCGACACATTGTCAAATGTTTTCTCCATTCAAAATTTAATATATATTTCTTTAACTATTTTCCGTTATATTTAAACTTTACACTTGTCAACTTTTTATACGCAATTAATAAAATGAGCAGTGGAAAAAAACAACAAAGTAAATATAGAAATTTTATTTTATCTATCTCTAATTAGCAACTTTTTTTTAATATTTAGAAAAACGAAAACGTCAATCATCTCCACCATTCAAATCTCAAATAGCTCGACGATTAAATAAATTACGTAGTAGACCAAGTAATCTATGGGAAGACGATGATGATCAACAATCAAAAACAACAAATAAAAAAACATCATATATTGTTTTATCAGATTCCGATGAAGAAGAAAAATCCTCATCATCACCATCATCATCATCACCACGACGACGATCAGAAAGAATTAAATCAAAGAAAAAAACATTACAAAATTCAAATGAAAATAAAACTAAAAATCCAACATGTTTAATCTGTTCAATAGTTTCACAATTATCATCATATAATTGTTGTACACAACATTTATCTATTCTTAAAAATTCTTCTTTTAATCAACATCAAACAACAAATTTTCAATGGTTACCAGAACATGTTATGATCGTACCAATAACAGATGAAATTGTACAACATTATCTTGATCCACAACAAATTCATCATTTACGAACACAAACATCAATTAATAAAATACCTTCCGAACGTAATAATATATCGGTCAGTGATATAATTCATTTTTTTTTACAATAAATAATTAAATATGAATATTTTCTTTTAGACTCGAAAATCAATAAATAAATCAACAATGACATTAAATCTTTCTGATATACAACAATCATCAAAATCACCAACAAAGTACATCATATAAAATAATTTAAATTTATATTTACATCTCATCTTTTTTTATTATTATAGTTCTTCTCAAATGGATATACAACCACTTGCTTCAACTATTGTTGTCGAATCAACACATTCTAATTTACAAACAATTCCACCTGATATAACTATTACAAATGTTCCATCATCTTCATCAATATCAATTATAAATAATAATAATAATCATAATACAGCGACTATCGATAAAAATCAATTACAACAAACATCTATTCAAACAATTATTATTGATGATAATCAACAAGATAATACAGTAATAGAAACTACTGATAATACTAATAAACAAATTGATCCATGGACATCAATTGATGATAAAACTGATGCAGCTCTTGAAGAACATCTTATGCAAATTGATTCATCTTCTGATCCTCCACTTGAATTTACACCAGCAACAGTTCGACGTACAGAAACAGATATAATGGCTGCTCGCCTACCGAAAATCCCACTTAAACAAGGACGATTTCGTTTAGGTAAATCAATTACTAATCGTACAACAACTAATGCAGCCAATGAATATCGACCATTAGCAGCTGCTCAATCATCACCTTTAACATCATCCATTACAACAACTAAGTAAAATATATTTTCAATATTATCATATAAATTTTGTTTTTTCTATACATTTATTAGTGTTCATTCATCACCTATACGAACTACTATTGAAAATGAACCATCATCATCATCATGCCAAACTTTAAAACAATCTGAGACTATAACCGATAATCGTAATGATATTAATGCCAGTTGTATATTTACACAGGATGAAATAAATCAACATAATACTATTCCGACAACAACATTTATTAACGACGGTATATATTTCTCTTATAAACAAAAAAAAAGAATCTATATTTTATTTTCTTAGTTTCTGCTCCTGTTTCTGTTATTAACGAAAATTCTAATATAGAAATTGAAATAAATCGAACGAATGCAATACAATCTATTATTTCATCTCATACGAATGAAAGATCAATAACACCAACAAGAATATCTTATCGTATGAATCCTGATGGAACACGAGTTAGTATATCCCGACCAACATTACCAACAAATCATCAATCACCATTAAGAAATTCTTTACGTCGAGTAAGAAAATTAATCTTTTCTTGTTTTTTTTTTTTTTGTAAATATAATTATTATATTTTTTTAGACATCAACTGACGTAACTCCTATTCGACCTAATACAAAACAAGTGTAATTATTTTGATTTTTGTATGTATTTGTTATTTTGATAGTTAAACTATAAATACAGGATAGAATAGTAAATCATGTGTTCAATTATTTCATGTGAATGTTTTGTTCATTAAATAATTTCAATGAATTATATCCAATAATAATCCAAGAGTAGAAAAAAAACAAATTGATTTTTTATTTGCGTTATTGAAAAACAAAAGTTTTACAAAAATATACAATGTAATCAATGATCTTATCATTATATAATTTATCTTGATAAATTGAGAAAAGAAAACTATTTCTTTGATAATAATAAATAAACAAATATATGTCATTTGAATTTTATTCAAAAAAAATATAAATTTTTATAAAAAACTCTCTTTACGATAACCAATATGATCCCAAAAATCACAATCATCTTTTAAATAATTTTCTCGTATTTCTAATGGATCTTGAAAATACATATATTTTTCATTTCCACTAGTTACATTTAACCATGATATTGGTATAGATAATGGTTTATTTGGATTTTGAGTTTTAGCAAAATTTGTCCAATAATTTGCTATACTTTGAGATATACGTCGACCAGTATCAGTAAAATTTAACCATCTTGATTCAAATAGATATGGTAATTCATCACCATGACATACATGTCCATTACAAAATGCATCATTTTCTTTTTTATTAGAATTTAATGGATAACCAAATACATAAGAATATGATGCAGCTTTACGAGCAAATATACGTGTTGGACAAGCAAATACCCATTGAGTTGCAATTTGAGATAAACGTGGTCGTTGATCATCTATACCTATAGGTGGATAACGTTCAAGAACTTTCAAAGCTTTTTCTCGAAAAAATCCAAGACCAATTTCAATATATAAATTAATTGAAATTGGTTTATTCCATTGTTTATAAATAAAAAATAATCCTTCATCAATAACTGTACCTGTAATAAGAGGTTTTAAAGGAAATGATACATTCTGAATAGTTTCATATAATTGACCATGAACAATAATATTATCAATTACAGGTACCCATGGTTCAAAGAATAATAATGGTTCTAATGAAGTTATTTTTGTATTTACTATCTTTTGAGCAGCAGTTATATTATCAACAGAAGCTGAACGAAAGCAAGCAATATCGTTAAAATTACAATGAAGTTGTTCAGCTAAAAGAACACGAGGTGCAATATATTCTGAATAAGTTCTAAATAAATAATATAAATATAGTATATAATTTATTTTATTCTTATACCTAAACGGTATTGCCATAGGTGCACTTTGAATGATAGCTTGCTGAAAAAATGATTGCATATCACTTGCCATATAATGTAATGCAACAGATTGTGCACCAGCACTTTGACCAAATAAAGTAATCTAAAATAAATATATTTAAAAAAAAAATTTATATCGTATTATTATTATTATTTATCAAACTTGATTTGGATCTCCTCCGAATGCATCAATATTTGCTTTGATCCATGCAATAGCTAAACGTTGATCAAGTATACCATAATTACCTTTGATATCATTTGGACCCGTTCCAGTTGCAAAAAATCCAAGAACACCTTTATAAGTGAACAATTTATAATGAATGAATATTTATTGTACTTACCAAGTCGATATTGAACGAATACAACAATAACATTCGTTGTGTTAACTAAACGTTCAGAATTATAAGCTGGTGCAGATGCATCAAGATATTGAAATTCACCACCAGGAATAAAAATCATAACAGGCAAAGGAGATGTTTGTGTTGATAATGGAGTAAAAATGTTCAAATAAAGACAATCTTCCGAAAACTATATATTTCATAAAGAAAGAGAAGAATCGAATTTTTCGATTTAGATTAAAATATTTTACATATGGAGGACAGAAGGGAGAAGTTGGATCGCATGATGGTTGAGGACAAGCAGGTGCTCTTGTAGTAGCATTAATTATTTTTGGAGACCATTTCTCAATTGGTACTGGTGAATTCCATCTAAATATATTTTATATGATAATATCGAAAACTTACACATTTATAACTACCTTAATTTATTAATAGGTGGTTGAGCAAATGGAATTCCATAGAAAACACGAGCTAACGATGTTTGATAACCAAGTACATCACCATATTTTGTATGAACAATAATAGGATCATTAGCATATCCATTTTGCATACAATAAGCGAGAATAATAAATACTAACATATACATTATCATCTTTCGAGGTAAAAAATGTGCTTTTAGTGTTTATGTTTTTTTACTGATAAGAAGAGAATATTTTATGTGAAATAGAATATATATGGCTATTTTTACAACTACAGACAATTTTTTTTGATAAGTTATTTCATTTATATCAGGGAAAAATAGTACAATTACAATTAACAAAAAGTTTATTGAATAAATAATGCTTTTATTGCTTTTGAAGATCAACCTCGACGTGTTTTTTCTCGAATTTTAACACCTTTTGCCGCACGGTAGGTGAAGGTGTAGATGTAGAACAGAAAGCGTTACCTTCACCCACAGCCTCACGTTTTTAAAAACCCCTTTAGGGTACATCATGCTTCGAAAAAAACAAAACTTAGGTTTTTAATCTGAAGTTTTGCCAAAATAAAAATCTCATCTGGACTTGTCTGCAGAGGTACAGAATCTACTCGTGTGCGCGACCGATCGGTCGGGGAAAATTTTTGAAAAATATGTGTCAGAAGTGCAAAATCTACCTATCTGCGCGATTGACCTGTAGAAGAAAATTTTTATTTTTACGGCAGATTCTGCATCTCTGCTTGTCTGTACGAAGAAACTCAGAAGTTTTAGAAAAAGTTTCGTCAAATTAGAGCGATTTCATTATATAGGTTCTTTCCCATATAGAATACATATTTTGAGAAGTATTATATTTCGACGAAACTTTGTCTAAAACTTCTGAGTGTCTTCGTGCAGACTAGTCTAGTTGAGATCTTTATTTTGGCAAAACTTCAGATTGAAAATCAAATTTTTGTTTTTTTCGAAGCATGAGGTCCTCTACAGGGATTTTTAAAAACCTGACACATTGAAAACATGGTAGTTCTGTTAAAACTCACTATTAACTCGAATCCCTCTCAGTTATGTAGTAGAACATCATGTACTATATGATTATAAAAGAATCATTGAAATTATAGGAAACACTTGGGAAGATTCCCTCCTGAGTAGAAAAAAGATCGATGGAAGATATTATGAATCTAGTTCTTTGTTAAACTGAAATAACTATCGCTGAAAATTATATGTTCATCTATCATTTGTACGATATCGAATAACTGTAATAATATTTACAAACAAGATCAACATGTATGTGATAATCAATGGATGTTATTGAATGGTGAAGACTGATAAAAATACGATGATTCACTGACCAAACATATTTAATTACTGATAAGTTCATTATTTTACTGATAAAATGATTAAATTACTGACCAAATCCAATTGTCACTGATCATCAATTATTTTACTGACAAATGAATTTTTTTACTGATCATTTGCATTTAATACTGATCAAATTTTACTGACCATTCGTAATAAAATACCGACCATTTAATTTGTACTCATTTTTTTCTCTATCATATATCTGTTCTTATGTCAAATAGGAAATAAAATTATAATAATTGTTCAAATTTATTATATTATTTTATAATTCTAGTATATTTTACGTCAGAAGAGTGTCATGATAGGAGAATCATATGTTTTTTTAATCTTTAATGGCTTAAAATTGATAAAAACAGACTTATCATATTTTTTATTAACTATTTTTGATTAAAAATAACAAAATTGAATACTAACTAAAAGAAGAAAGTGAAAGTAGAGGAATTAATACAAATAGTCTAAAAGAAATTAGATTTATATCTTCTTGTTGATAGTATTAGGTCAGGATTGTAGTCTTGTACTTTCAGCGCTAAGTTTTTTTAAATTAATGTCGAAATGAAAATTCTTTGTTTTGAATATTCTAAGCCTACACTTTAAATAATCAATGAAAAGATTAAATAGAAATTTAAAAATATCTTCGGTTAATTCAATCTATTGATATGATAAAGTTCATAATTATGGTCTAATTAATCAGTTATTCATAATATTATCTATTACTTTTTAAATTTATCAAAAAATCTAATACATCACTACCTAATCATTTCATCGATTTTTCAAGCCAATACGTCTAGGGAGACATAATAAATATCATGATACTTTGACTGTAGTTGGATTGAATAACAATCTGTTCGGATCATCACCTATAAGCCATGGACAAAGTGTATATGATGATAATGCTTTGCACGAAGATGACACGACTTCAGTACATAATGAACGTGTTAAATCTATTGCTTCATTTTATCAAAGTATATTGTCTAGTATTGATGAAAATCTTTCATGACAGGGTAAAATTTGATGATAGATTTTTCTATCAAATATATCCTATTTACAGATCTGTTGAAAACGCCAAAACGTGCTGCATATTTCTACTTAATTAATGATTATTTTATTATTTTTGTAAAGTTTCTGTTGAATATTTACCTAATGTAAAGATCATTAGATTAAGTAAGATAGTTAAATAAAAATTATTTATTTTTTATTCTTCTAAGTATTTTATTTTTCTTTAAGAATTATCGAAGTATTTAGTCGTTGTCTTCAAGGTTTGATTATGTAATGTATTCGATTTACAATTTTTCTTGTTCAAAAATGACTAATTTGAGAAATAGTTCAATTAATAGAAGAAGTAATTCAACCATGAGGTGTTGCTGTTATTATTGATTACGCATGAGTAAAAACTAAGATAATAGTTAAATTTTTCTTATTTTCATCTTGAAGTCATGTATATATAGTAATGCATGAAGCACAAAAAATCAAATCTTCGAACAACAGCATCTTCGATCCTTGATATTTTTCGACATGATCATAGAACATATGAAGAATTTTTAATGCTTGCGTGATCTAATTAGTTATTAACTGATTTCCCATTAGATTTGTAATAAAAATTAATGTATTTTTATTATAGTTATAAACATTTTAATATAACAAATTCAACAGAAATATTTTATTTATAATTTATCAAAAAAATAAAATAAAATAAAATTGCACCCAAATAATCAAATAAATTTTCAAGATAGTATTAGTTTTATATAAATAATCATGAGCATTTGACAATATTTCTTGAACTGTATGTTGATTGCAACCATCATTTGAACATGTACGACTACAATAAACGTCTGATATATTTTTTAAGTCATTTATTGATATTGGTGGATCACATTCATGTCGGATTTTATCAATTACCGAACAACCACGATGAATATACAATCCTAGATAAAAAAAAAAAGAAAATAAGATTAAGATTATTAAATAAATTCTAATCATTTATTCGATTAACTACATATGTAATACTTGAAACTTGAATTCAAATTAAAAGTATAATATTATTGGTTTTATATATACGAAAAACAAAATTCGTTTTCACGTGTATAGAATGAAATAAAACAATATGATAAAGAAAGTAATGACACGATATTTTTTTGCTTCCGTGCAGGGTACGTTTATAAAATAGATCGATGGAAATGATTCACTGTCGATTAACACGACCATTCTTTTTTATCTTAATCTTCGTATAAATATGAAATATAAATGCGTAATAGATATTTATTCTTTTATTGCTATCTATTACGAGGAAGAACAATGTTTATTTAATGACACACTCAAAAAAAAAAAAAGCGAAAGACGAAAATAAAAAAACAACATAGTAGAATATAAGTATATGTTAGTCTCTTTTTTTTTCTTTATTCAATAATGGCTTCAACTCAATCTACACAACGTATTATTATGATTCGACCAGCTTGTTGTAGTTTTAATACAGAAACAGCTGAGTCAAATTCATTTCAAAATATTGAATATGCTGATATATCATCAACACAAAAAAATCAACAACAAGCATTAATAGAATTTAATCGTATGGTTGAAAAACTTCGTTCATATGATATTCATATTGATGTATTTGATGATACATTATCACCAATAAAACCTGATGCTGTTTTTCCAAATAATTGGTTTTCAACACATTCAGATGGAACAATTATACTCTATCCAATGCTTGCAGAAAGTCGTCGTCTTGAACGTCGTCAAGATATTATTAAAACATTATCTCAAAATTATCAAGTAACTGCTATTATAGATTTAACTCAATATGAACAACGAAATCAATATCTTGAAGGTACTGGTTCATTAGTACTTGATCGTATAAATAAAATTGTTTATGCTATACGTTCACCTCGTACACATGAAATAATTGTTGAACATTTTACTAAATTAATGAATTATCAACAACCACCTATTATATTTGATAGTGTTGATGAAAATCAAAAACCAATTTATCATACTAATGTTATAATGGGTATTGGTACACATGTTGTTATTATATGTTTAGAATCTATTCCTAATAAAGAACAACGAAATACTATTGTTAAATTACTTGAACAAAATGGTAAACGTCAAATTATAAATATAACACTTAAACAAATGAAAAATTTTGCTGGTAATATGATTGAAATACAAAATAAACAAGGTCAATATTTCTTAGCTATGTCTAAAACAGCTTATGATTCATTAAATGATGAACAACGAAATCTTATTGAAAAAACTAATACTCAATTAATTTATTTTGATGTATCAACTATTGAACAATGTGGTGGTGGAAGTGTTCGATGTATGATTGCAGAAAATTTTTTACCTGAGAATAATTAATATTTTTATATATATTATTCATTTTTCTTTATAATACACATAATATAGAAGTTTAGATATAATTTTTCTTACCTCTTTTATTAAATCCTAATTTGTAAAGAGCAGATACACAATTTTTAAAAGATGGAATAGATTTATTGACTGGTTGTTCACAAAGTAATGGTGTTAAAGAACCATCTAAACAAGAATGATCCCAATTTCGTGAAACACGTCGAACTGGACCAGTACATTGAATACATGATAGACCAAAACCTATTAAAGAAAAAAAGATACGAGTTTATGAAAATGATCTTTCTTTTTTATGTAAACAATACTTACTAACTCGAATAATCCATCCAATAAAGATAAGAATAAATTTATTCATTTCAAAATACATTTTCTTATAAACAATAATAAATATCCATTAGTCCTATTATTATATGATAACTACAAAGAAAAACAAAGATTTTTTTTTCATAAAAGACAACTGATTATTATAAATAGACTAATATAAAAAAATGTAAAGCGGATGTAAAAGCAACGGATGTTGAAAACAACTTCCTTGGGTAGCTACTTTTTTTTTCATAATGACGCTTGCTGTTAAATCATTCATAAATAAAGAGAAGAACCGACGTATTGTAAATAAGAAAAAAAACAAAAAAAAAACTTGAGAAAATGCATTCTATACATTTTTTTTTGTCTTTGTCTTTCTTAACAATCAGTACAAGTGAAAATCTCATATTTTGTTTCTTAATTTTTTTTAATTTATAGATAATTATTTTTCATATAACATCATGAAAATTCTAAGGAAACAATTAATATCAATTACATGTAATATATAACTTTCTCATATCGAAATCTAGTATTAAAAAAAGTCATGTATATCAGATTATATTACTTTTGGGATAAACACTTCTTCTTTTTCTAAAGTGTTAAATCTATCTATCATTAATATATCATATATATTGATGAAAATTCTTTTTATTCTTATTCGCAATAGATATAATAAAGATAACAAGACTATTGTTAAAAAAATATTACGCACTATTTACATAATTCATCAACATACATAGATATGCATACAATAGTAATAGAAACTTGTTTGATTTTCTATTATTGATTTATTTCTAATGAAAACAAAAATATTCCATAAAACTAGTGATTATATCATGATATTTAATTAGATAGATTTCATCAAGGTCTTTTTATTATTTTTTTTATTGAATATAATCAATCAAGTATAAAAGAACATCACCGATTTACTAGTATATTCAAATCTATTCTATCATTTAATAATATGTCGACCGAAAAATCTTATTTGTGGATGAATAAAGAATAAAAAATATCTTTATATTATTCATTGGATAGGAAAAAAAAAGATCGTTGTTCGGAAATATATTCAATGTTTTTTTTTCTCGTTTGATCTTAATTTAAAATTAGTATATAAAAATCTAATATTTTCTTTTGTGTTTGTTATTCTAACGATCATTGGAATCTATTTTTATAAAATGAAGAGAAAAAAAACAATTATTACAATATTAATTAAACATTAAATATGGATAAAATATATTAAATTTTGTATCCCTTTGGAAAAGATTCATTAATTAAATTAATTAAGCTCCCCCCCCCCCTTCAAAAATCGATCTCAGCCCGGATACGTTCAAATAGGCTGAAATTTGGAGCATATGTTGGGGCTGAAGTGAGGAGACTATGGTAAAATTTTCAGCTTGATTGACTGACAATTAACAGAGATATGAACCAAACAAGGGTCAAAAATTGCTCATCTCATCTCCAAGATTTCTCTGTGGACTCTCAGTATATATATATATTTTTTTTTTGTTTGAAAGAGCGTGAAAAACTGCAGCGACTAGCGGAGCCCTTTTTGTAAAATTCTTATCTTTCAAGCGGAGACAAGGGCTGACAAGTTCAATCACTCGAAAAATTGTCAAAAAATGGCACTCTAAATATAAAACTGCCTTTTAATTTAACAATAACAAAGCCTTATTCAAAAAAAGGGCTCCGCTAGCCGCTGCAGTTTTTCACGCTCTTTCAAACAAAAAAAAATATTTGACTTTATATCGAACTTTGGTCGAATGCCGCTGGAGATGCGTCGTCGAACCTATCATTCTGAGAAAAAATGAAAAAGATTTTTCGTTTTTTAAAAAACAAGTCTGTTTTACGAGTAGTACATCGCGAAACTCATCAAAAATCTGACTAGAAACGAGACGTCGAAATAAAACTCATACTGTTCCTGAAAGATCTGATGACGGGCTATCTTCCCATGCATTTATCTCAATTTCGATTTTTTTTGCGAAAATTGACTTTTTTTGAGGGGGGCCTTAAAACAAAATAATCAACTATCTTTTTTATGTTAAAAATTTGTTATGCTGTTATTTTGTATCACGTATAAAATAATCTTACTTATTGATATTTCAATTCATAATTTCGAGATTTTTTTTGTGGAACTTACATATAAAAATGTGAGTGTAAGTTTTAAGTCGACGTTTTGCGGCTCCCCTCTCCACCCCTTACAGACACTTCCTATTACAGACAAACAAGATAAAGAAATTGGTTGTTATGTTTATATGTGAGTTCTATATTTTAGCTCTAGAGGGGCTGCGCTGACAAGCTGTTTTTCGATAAAAAATATAATATGTGATATAATAATTAAAAATGATAGAAATCATGCGCATATTTTTGTCTAACACGTTACACTTCTTATAATCTTGATAAATATTTAAGTACATAACCAGCAATTTTTGAGTCATTTCTCATCTTAGATTGAGGATCATCATTAATCTATTCAAAAAAAAAATTATAACTGTCGTTTTAACCATAGATGAGGATAAAATAAAATAAATTTGATAAGTTTATTATTAAGATACCTATGGCAAAATTTACTCTATTAACTTTGTTAGCTAATAATAGCTATTGCGCTTTATTAAATCATGATTTTAAAATGCTTAAAGCTGTCGTAATAGGTCATGATATTACGTATTTTGCATATTATGAATGTACTTAGAATGAACTTAAAACATAGATTTAAATTTGAAAATATTTATTTATTTTCATTTTGAAAAAGAATATTATATTGAACTCTTAGGCGATTAATTTGAATGTAAAATCCTTCATGTCAAGATTCTAATACAAATGGTTTATTACGAGAGAAGAGATTTCTTAAAATTTTCTTTCATTTTATAAAGAAGACTTTGAATTTATTTAAAAAAGAAAAATGAGTAACTCGTATCTTTCAGGCAACTATCAGTTTCGAGTTAGAAAATTTTATTAAAGGTTTTACCCAGATTCAAACTGAGTTTAGATTCAATAATCCATAAATTCAACAGATTCTGATTCGAACAAATACCCAGAATTTAATTGTTTGACGTCATATAAAATTTCTATCAGAATATAAGACAAAGTAATCTACTAGAAGATCTCATCGTATGTTCACTTGTGATACGTTTTTTGGAAAGAATTAGATGATTACTATATCAATATATATCATTTCCTTTTTTTTCAAATCGAAAGTCATAAACTGATATATAACTTACCAAAATGAAATACTGAAAGATCGAAATAAACATATTATGAATGGCGCATAAAGAATTGCGCTGTTAGTATTTCTGTAATTTCTCCTCTATTATTCCCTTGATCAGAAACACTTTTTTACCAAAATATAGCGCCTGAAATTCTCTATAAAATCATATATGATTTAATCCAGAAACTGTTCAGATGTATTTAAAAAATGATGAAAAGTAAGGACATATAAAAAGGTATTAAAAAAATAACGGATTGATATTCTAATAATAAATGACCGTATTTTGTGACCTACTTTTTCATCACTTTAGCCTACGAAAAAACACGTACATCATAAGACGAAGCGTGAAAAACTCCATAATTTACATGAAACCATTTATTTTATAATTGCACATTCTATTCTCAAAAGAGACAAAATTCTAAGCGATCAAATTGCGTCTGTAACACAATAACATTTTTTTTTGCCCAAAGATGACTTTATTTTTTTGTTCCATCTTTCTATATAATTGCTTTTTGTAGACTAGAACTTTTCACGGGGCATCTTGTGGTGTATTTGTTTTCAAATACAACATATCAGATAACAACAGCACGATGAGATAATAAAAAAATTAATTCATCTTCGAACTAAAATAATCTTATTTTCTTACAGTTGAAATTTGATCATTCAGAACTTTGTCTCTGTTGAGGACAAAACGTGCAATTATTAAATAAACGATCTCATGTAAATTGTAGAGCTTTTCACGGTACATCTTTAAGTATTTGTATGTGTTTAATAGGGAGAAATGATGAAAACATAAGATACAAAACGCCCTCATTTCATTTTGCTAACTCGTCATTTTTTACACCTTTTTATATGTCTGTATTTTTCATCTTTTTTTAAAAACATTTTAACAGTTTCTGGATTAGATCATATGTAATTTTATGGAGGAGTTCAAACGCTATCTTCTGGTAAAAAAAGTGGTTTTAATCAAGGGAATAATAGAAGAGAAATTTCGAAAATACTAACAGCGCAATTCTTTATAGGCCACCCGTTACTACCTCGTTAATCAGACCCATGTGGATAAAGAAATGAATAAAAGAAAAATTGAATTACTATAACATGTAAATAGTCAATCGATTGCTGTAATGCATATGAAGAATTTCAGATATAGAAAAAAAATCTATTCTTCTTATGCTTCTGGTGATCTACGATCAATATTTTGATTTTTTCAAAAGACAAAAAGGAATATATAACGTCGTATAATCAATAATTAATCACATACTGTTAATATGAAGTCATTCAAAATATACATGTCAATATTTAATGAATACGAATCAACTAGTGATTCAAAGGCCATATTTAAAAAAAAAGTCTAAATAAATGTAAGAAGATCAATACAAACCCATTTAATAATAAGTAATGATAGTCATATTCACATTATGATACTACTTAGGGCAATTCAAAATAGTGAAATTTTAATAAGATCTGTTTTGTTCGCATCTATTACGGTTACATGTATATTAGTAAATATTTTTCGAATAATTTTTGATAGGAACAAGATAGATAACTGTAGATTTTACTATTGAACAGAAGAGATGAAGATACATCGAATTGTGTATCATAAGATTTCCTAATATTGATTTCTGAAGTATTTTTATTCAGTGTTCTAACTGTCGTGAATTTTATGAAAAAAAGGAGAAAGCACAAAAGTCAAATTTTTCACAAAAATTGCTAGAAAATTCTATTGAAAGCTCGACTAGAAAATATATTATTCGTCTCAGCTTTCCAAAGTTCATGGATCTTCAATTAGTAGTTTGAATCTATAGTTGATAATTGAAAATTCATCATTAACAACTTACCAGATAGGTTTTTTCTTTAAAGAGACGAATTGAAAATCTTACAAAAATATATCAAGTAATCTTGTAATATAAAATTCAATGCGCTGTCATCTTCTTTTTCCAACAGTGAAAACAGCAGCTTTCTATCTTGTTTTTATTAAAATCTATTCAAAAAAACATGTACGTAATAGGCATTAGCATAATCATCACATAGCAAAGAAACAGCTTGTCAGCACAGCCCCTTTGGAGTTAAAATATGGAACTGACATATGTTCTTCAACTTCATTATTGCAATATAAAATACTAGAAATGAATTATATCTAATAAAAGAAATGAACGTGTCTGTAAGGGGGAAGAGAGAGCCGGAAAATCTTGGCATGAAACTTACGCTCACGTTTTTATATGTGAGTTCCGCAAAAGAGATCTTCTTACCGGGATTTTATTATTCTTAGATTAATTTAAGACTAATAGAATATATGAAAAAAGTATTTTAAACCTTGATATAAATTATCAAATTGTCACTCTTACTATTTTTGGATTGTTCTACATAAATAGTCCTCAAATTCTCTAAAGAAAAAATTCAGATATGTTGATTCTATCTAAAATCATTATTTACAAATGAAATTTCGAGGTCAATAAAAACATCTGAGATAGAATTTAAAAGCGACATCGAAAGAAATGTCTCAATCTCATTGGTTTTTGCCATTTTCTAAACTTACTTACAGAAAAAGTAAAAAACAAGTATATAGAGATAGACTACAAAATGATCAAATTCACTTATTATAATGATTTTTCCCAATCTTAGAGGTATAAAACACAGACATCCTTTGCCTGCGCGGCTGCTCCATGTTCATCTTACGTCTAAATTGGCCGCCGGGCAGTTGCGTCTACATCAGAGTAATTACTAAAATTTTTTTTGAACTGAATCTCGAATAGCAAAGTTAATTTTAATACGCTAGGGCTTTATTTATCATTGAATTTCACTGCTAATAATTTATACTTATCTAAATATCTTAAGTTTATAATACATATTGCAGACTACACCTTTATATCTTTTCTGTTTTTCTTCTAATAGTTTTTTCTTTATAATATACAGATAATGATATTCATCATTGCATTTATTATCTGAATATATTTCTCTTGTTAAAATTTTTTATATGATTTCATTCTAAAAAAATTCATGATTGACATTTACCATCCTCAAAGACTGTATAAACAATTATATATGAATCATTAGCATTGCCTTGTTCTTCTTTTTCTTTCTTTATTCGTTCTCGAGATGTTTTAATACTTTGTTTTATGAATAATCTTAGTATATAAAAGAAAATGACACATGATTAATTACAGTTACATTTAAATAGTTTATTTTAAATATTAATTAATTAATGTAGAATTTTTTTGTCAATTTATCAAAATCATTTGTTTACAATTAAATATGAAAATAAAAAAAAAACAGAAGAAAGACATTTCATATTCTGATACTATTGATAAAAATAATTAAAAAACATAATGAATTATATTATATTTGTATATTAAATATGTTATCTGAATCATTCGGAAGAAAAATGACATATTTTTTTATCAATTTCGATCATTCTTCGGTTGTTTACCCATACATCGACCAATACTTGGTAAAACTTCACCTTGCATAGGACCTAAAAATAAAAGAAACATTCTTTAAATTCTGTCATAATTTCAGAAGGATTACTAATAAAATCATCACACAAATTGAATATGGATGCTGCAATATATCAATCATATAGGTATATCAAACGAGCACTCTGTCATTTCTGTAAGATAGTTCGACTTCTCCAGCAACTATGGATAAAGGAAGAGTCTCTTTCGTTCTTTTAATCATCGTTCAAGAATTTATCTTGTGCCTTGCTATCTTTTATTTATCCTCAATCTCAATTGGAATGAATATTAGGAGATAGAAAAAAAAAGTAAATTCAAAATTTTATTTTACCATAAGGAACTTTTTCACCATCAATCATTATATTTCCATCTGTACCAGCTGGTACTAATCGAAATGCACGTACAGGCATCCATTCAACAAAATCATAATTAAAATGTTTTCCATCGGATAAATTTATAAACATTTTAAATAAATTCATACGTAGTGAATCTGTAATACGTATAAATTGTAATGTTAAATATCCATCAGCTAATGTTGATGGTGGAGTTGTTAAAGTATCTTTTGACATAGCAGATTTTGATGTAATAAGTACATAAGCAAATGGTCCTTCAATACGACGCCATTTACTTGTTGTTGGATCAATTGGTATAGGTTCATTAAGTGGTAATAAATGATGATGAAGTTTATCAATTGTTGTATCTGGTGTAATCTGATTTGTTTGAACTGTATCATCCGTAACATCATAAGGAAGATAATCAATATAACCTTCATAAATTCTAGGTCCTAAAATATAATATAAAAACTATTTTATTTTATTTATTTAATCAAAAATATTGAAGAAGCTTAATTAATAATTAGTAGTAAGAAGTTTATTTTTCTAACGTGTTATATTTAATTTATACCTATTTAACTTGAATTATCTTATCATACTTTTGATATATATATATATATATGATAAAGTCAAGTGTAGATATTATTTTTCTGATATAATAGAAAAAAAGAAAGAATATCAAATAAATAAGATCATAAAATATTCATTAATACCTGTAATATTTCTTTTAATAAGAAAATCGATAGTACAACTCTTCTAAATATCCTCATTGTAAATTGAAAAGAGTATTTATATATCGATATATAGTATTTTCATTAAAAAAATCAATAACACTTACGAAGAATTCGTTGAATAGCTCCAACAGTAAATCGCATTTCACCTGAAGAATAATACAGAAAAAATAAGAAGAAAAAAAAATTAATAATTTCTAATTTTTTGTTTTGATTTACCAAGAAATCGATATTTTTCACTTTCATAATCAAGATCTGCAATAACAGCCCATTCAACACTAAGAAACGAAAAAATTCGTTGTCCATCACATAGATCAATAACAGCCATATCAAAAGGTATAACTTGATGTGTAGCTAGAAGTATAGCAGATTGAACAACAAATTGTTCCATTGATTCTGCAATTGGTTGT
The DNA here is from genome assembly GCA_022393335.1 of Macrotrachela quadricornifera. Taxonomy (NCBI): domain Eukaryota; kingdom Metazoa; phylum Rotifera; class Eurotatoria; order Philodinida; family Philodinidae; genus Macrotrachela; species Macrotrachela quadricornifera. Next base: position 293,660 of record JAJEKB010001475.1, on the reverse strand, counting down.
CTATTTATATTAAACAATAATTAAATATTAAATAAAATAAAATCATTTACTTGCTATGACGAATAATACTTGTAATAAATGCATTACCTGAACCACATGGTAAATGTCCAATAGGTAATTTTAAAGCTTCTTGCCAATCATTTCTACTAAAAAGACCATTGATTACCTTTAATACAACAATAAAAATATTTAGTCTAATCAAAATTGATTATAAGTTATTTTTTTTTCTTTTACTTCATAAACAAGTCCATCACCAGAAGCAACAACAATTCCACTCCATTCACTTAATTCTAATGTTTGTACATAATCTCGAGCATGACCAGCATATTCTAAAATATATAAAAATAAATATTTCTTTTATTATAAATATTTAATTAAAAAAACCTGTTAAAATAATTTGATAATTAAATTCTGCTTCACTCCATACACCAACAACATATTCCATAACCATTCGATAAGCATTACCTGCTCCACCAGCTGGATTAACAAAGACAATTACACGTTTATCACGTTTTGTTTTTACAATATCAACTAAATTTATATTGAATAAATCTCTTTTTTATTATTTTATTCTTGTATTAATTCAATAAAAACATACAAGGAAGTTTTCGTCGTAAATAAATTGCATATGTTACATGACGATGCCATCGTAATATTTCAGCATAATTTATTTCAAAATTATTATATTTATCATATGTAAATATACGTTGTGATCGATATAAATTAAGTTTTTTTGATACTATTCCACTAATACCATTTGGTTGTCTTAATACATATAAATAAAATGTTAAATGGCATTGATTAGAATTTTTCTTTGATTTCATACATAAACATCCATAAATATCATCAATTGGTATTAATGTTGTTTGTTCGTTTGACGATGATGATGATGACGATGATCTATTAAGATTATCATTTTGTTTTCTAGTAATTGAAAGATTTGTTGATGTTAATTTAAGTATATATTGTTTTGCTAAATGATCATAAAGAAAAAATACATCTTCAAGATCAGTAAATTTCGATTCTTCTTGTGTCATTTAAGAATTAAGAATTTCTAGAAACAAAAAAAAGAAGCTAATTGTTTTTACTTGGCTAAAATAAATTTATTTTATTAATTAAAATGAAAAAAAAAGGATCACAGCATTTACACAACATGTATGAATGGATAAAAGTCATAGAAATTTGTCTTTTATTAAATTCAATAGTTTATTTATTCGACCATACGTTGAAGTTCAGTTGTATAAACATTAACACTTTCAGCATCGTATAAAACAAAAAATACTTGTTGAAGATTTGTTGTTGTTTTTTGTCGAAAATATTTTGATATAGCTGCTAAAATTGTTTGTGCAGCTGTTTGTTTTGGAAATCCCGCACTAATTAATAAAAAAATATGAAATTATTTATTTTCTTTTATTTTTATTTTCATACTTTCCACTACTAATACTTGGTATAGCAATTGATGTTAAATTTTCTTGATCAGCTAAATTAAGAATATTTGTTGTAGCTGTATCAAGTTCACCAATACATTCATCTTGTGAACCAGCATTCCATGTTGGTGAATTAACATGAATTAAATGTGTAGCAGATAAATTTGGTGCATCAGTAAGAACCACTAAATAATAAAATATAAAAGATTCTTTTTCTTTTTTTTGTTTCGAATTTTATATATTACCATCTCCAACATTAGTTAATGATTTATTTTTTGCTGCTTGAGTTAAAGCATCTTTTAATTCTTTTCCACCTGCTTTAGCTAAAGCATGACCTAATAAAAAAAAAAACAATATAACAGAAGAATAATTTATATTATATAAAATACTAACCAACTTCACCACCCATATTAAGTGAAGTACTTGTTGGATGAACAATGGCATCAGCTTTAATATTAATAATATTTCCTTGAACAACAGTTAACTAAAATATATATACATTTAAAAATTGAATTTATTTTTTTTATTTTAATATACTTTTTGTCCACGATTAAGAATACGTTCAGAAAGTGTTGTTACTGCAGTACCTTTAAGTGCAACGGCCTAAAATATTAAATTATTTATTTATGCTTTATTTTAATACTAAAGATTAATACTTTTGATTTAGGTGCACTAAAAACAGTGAAACTTCCTGCGCCACCTTTAGTTAATGTTGGTTTACGTCCACCAGTAGTCTTTTTAGTTTTAGTATCTGTTCGTTTTTTTGTTTTTGAAGGTTTTTCTGACGAGCCTGATGATGATTGGTCTAAACTATCACCAGTATCATTTTTTTGAAGAAATGGAAAAATGTTCGGAAGAACACCACCTTGAGGAATAACACAACCACGAAGTAACTAAAATCAAATGTATCTATTAAACATACGATTATCTTTCATTTTATTCTACTTTATTAAGTTCTTCATCAGTAGCTATAGCAAGCAGCGTATCTCTTGGTATAATTCGAGAACGTCGATGATCTCGTGCTGCATTACCACTTAATTCAAGTACTTCAGCTGTAAATAATATTTATGTTACCTTTTTTATTCTATAAATCAAAAGAAAAAATGAATTTTAATATACTTACCAACAAGATATTCAATAGCAGCTGCTAAATAAATGGCTGCACCTTTGGTTACTCGTGTTGTAGAAATTGGAGCCGATTTAAGATAACGATGCATACGAGTGACTGGAAAAATAATTCCAGCACGTGATGAACGTGATACACGTCCTTTTTTTGATGAGGATGGTGCCATTTTTTTTTTAATTTTAAGTAATATCTCAAATTCAAAGTATTTTAACTGAAAATATAATATTATTCTTTCTTTTTTCTTCGAACAAACGTAAAGAAAATAAAAACTGGCATTCTTGCGGTCTTTTTCTTGTCAACAGGTATTGCACAACACCGTTGCAAGTTCTGTTTTGTTTTTATCTGTATTACCTTGAATTTCACAAGAGTTGTAATTTTACGAATCATAAAAGTTACATAATTGACATATTGAGGTCACTACTAACTAGAATTTTATTATGAATTATATTTTTTCAATCATTATTTCAAAATATAAAATTGAAAAAATGCCTTTGGATTTGAATTTTTTGCATTTAGATATTATTAGTTATTGCACAATGTTCTGTATATATATTTTTTCTTTGCTTTTGGATGAATGAAACTAACGTCGATTACCTGCTGTTACCTAATTACAAACGGTGGATGCTACTCAATAAATAAATTTAGAACATGGACAATTTGATCTATTCCGAACACCATGAAATCATGGTCTGTAGTCTGCAAAATAACTAGATCAAGCTGAATTATGAATTTTTAGCCCGCCTTGATCCATTCATATGATAGCAATCTGAAGTACAGAAAGGGCGCAACTTGTTGGCCTAGGGATGATGTAAAGTCTAAGTCAATCTAGCTACATCAGATCCTGTTGCATGGATTCAAACTCGATGGGACATAGCAATCAGATTCGACTGGTAGCTTTCTCCTATATTCTTATTATTTACATTGTTTTGTCAATGAGACAATTCTCTTCATATGTTCATACTGTTATTGGCAAAACATGTAATAAAAATGAATGAGTTTCAAACAAATTGAGATATCAAAATTTTCTTTAAACTTTGAGATAATAGATAATATTGAGTATCTATTGTGATATATAAATTTGATCTCAATCAGAACTTATCTAGTGACGATAACCAATATATTATAATTAAGAGTTCGAAATTTGAATTTCCAGACCAATCTGACACTAGATCCGCTCTTTTTCACAAAGATATACGGACTGATTTAAGTCATTTAACAATGAAGATGGTTGTATTGATAGTCAAAAAAATTGGGTTATGTTCTAGACAATTAAAAGCTCTCATGGTTAACTTAACAAGATTAAAATATTCGTAGCTAATGGCTTCTAATCATTACAAGAGAAAAGAAAAAAAATTTTGCTAGAATTTTGAACCGGTAGGCATCTTACATACTATTACCGCAAACACCTCTATCATATAACACTTGATTTTTGTTAATTCTTTTTTGCTTATATAGTAAGTTTTTATCATTGAACCATTTTATTAAACAGAAGAAAAGAATGTAATAATCCTTAAAAACTATCATGAATAGCCTATCACTCTAGAACTCTCGAAATTATGTTATTATTTCTTGCAAAATAATAAAATAGGAGGATATTTCCACCGGAATTTGACCATGCTTACAAAAGTTTTCTATGATTTTGATAAAACTTGCACGGTTTATAGATCTCTTAATTCTGAGCATTTTGACAAAAAAATTTTCTTGAAAAGCTTTTATTTTCATAGGGAGATAGACTTAAAATATTTTTGATGGTAAAATGAGGTCAAAAATGAATTCCACAATGATATTTGTGTTATTCTTGGAAAGGTGCATCGAATGACATCATTTCATTTTGAAAAGCCAAATTGCTCGATATAACGTCACCGTGTATTCAATAGAACATCACTTAGACTACAACTTTGCTTATTGAGAATTTCCAGTGTTTTTTTAAAAGAGAAAGAATAGTGGGTCAATTTTGTTAATGAATATGCTCATCTATGTTCTGTAAGATTTTTCAAGAAAACAAACTATTGTTGTTACAAATAACTATAGGTCATTCGAATGATATTATTAGCATTTGTAGAGCTTTCAAAGCTGATTATGTCATATTAATTAAAATCTATTATTCATATTTTATGAACATTTCAACATTAAAACGATATTTTTATTGAAAAATTTATTGATAGAGATGTAGAATGTATAAGTATTCTTATTTCAATTTAAAGTATAAAAGTATATTTTCCCAGTCTTTGCTAAAACAAAGTCGCTTTGTATTGAAAAGATTGTAAGTTCTTGATAGTTAGTGTGGCTTATAGAGAAAATTGTGCGATTCTAATGAAATATCTACTTTTTTAAAGATGCATGAACGTTTTTAATTTTAATCTTTGGCAGAAGTTGTAAATAATGAAATAATCTTTTGTTTATCATGAAATATAGTGAGTAAGATGTATAGAAAATATTTTAGAACTCTTGGCAAAGATCCTGAATCGAAAAAAATTATTCATAATAAAGCATTATATTATTATGAGACATTTTTTGCAGGCAAAGGTGTTGCATAAAAAATATGATCAATTGATATTTTTAGATCAACAGTGTTGATTTGATCAAGGTAAAATACATCATCTCGTTCCACAATCGGAAAAAGTGCTCATGATGAAATTTTGAGAATCTAATACACGCTTGATAAATGAATGGATATCAGAATCGAGCTTGAAATAAAAAGCTTTCGAGTCGATCTTACACGTTACCGTGGAATCGAGTTCATAAAAACTACGAATATCCACAATACGATCTACGTTGAGCAACATAGATGAGCACATTCATTAACAAAATTGATCCAATATTCTTTCTCTACTAAAAAAAACGCTGGAAATTCTCAACAAGCAGAGTTGTAGGCTAACTGATGCTCCATTGAATTTGCGGTGTCGCTATATCGAGCAATTCGACTTTTCAAGATGAAATAATGTTATTCGATGCGCCCGTTTCCATAAATAACACCAATATCATTTTTGATCGCATTTTCCTAGATAAATCTGTCAAAGATGTCATTTTTTACATTTTATCATCAAAAATATTTTAAACCTATCTCTCTATGAAAATAAAAGCTTTTCAAGACATTTTTTTGCCAAAGTACTTAGAATTAAGAGATCTATAAGTCGTGAAAATCCCCATGAAACTCAATAATCAATATTCTATAGTAATAACCATTATGTAAAACATAAGTTTAGCTAGTTTTTTCTTCTGTTTTCATTCATTTGATTCTGTCATTTCGATTAAAAATAAATGAGAAAGAATAAATAATGTTTGTTGAATGTATCATTGTTAACTGTTCAATAGCAAGAACACGACAAAAAGAAAAACGATTATATAATAACAAAAAAAGAAAAGAAGTCAATAACTGGACAATTGTTTGCCTAATTAAATCTCTAGTTTGAACCACACATACCCGTACTTTCACTCATTTAAACACATCACAGCATGAAAAAATGAACAATAACGAACACAGAAAAAAAACGTAGAGGTCAAACAAAAAAAACACCACAAAGAAGCACCTGTTTTCAATATGAAACAAAAGGTTCAAAAAAGAAAAAAGAACAAAAAACTAGGAAGCAATATACGCAATCTAAACACTCCTATATCCTTATTAATAAACACACACATGCATATACATACAAATAGTAAATCAAAACAAATGAAAGACAAATTCTAGTTTAGTTTTCTTCGTTACGTCATTTACAATAAGCGATTATTTATATACAGTCGCTGTGGAAAGTGTATGTTTAATAAAGACAAAAAAAGAAAAAGAGAAACAAAAAGAAAAATGCTTTACGCCGATTATATTATCATTGTAAAACTAAAATAAAAAGAAAAAAAAATCAATCAAGAATTTTTTTTACTTAATCTAAAAAATAAAAATGAATTATTTTTACTTGGTTTTTTTTTTTAATTAAATATTTTAAGTAATACGTTTTCGTTTATTTTGTTTTCTACTCGTTAATTTTTTCGATGATCTTTTTATTGATTCTATAAAATAAAAACAAAATCTTTTTTTCAATATATATTCTATATATATATATATACATACCAGTAGTTTTTTGTTCAGCTTGTTTTGGTGGTTCAAGTTTATATCCAACAAGTTCACACCAACCAATTGGATAAATATTTGTTGATTGACAATCAATCCATTGTTCAAAATCATCACTCCATCCATCAAAATGAACACGTATTAAACTATCTGCTATTTGTGCTACTGTCGCAACACATACTAAATGTGGTGCCATCATATCTACAGCTTCAATTTTCATTCCAATTGAAAATGGATTTGTTGTTTTTTCCTAAACAAATATAAGACAAAAAAAACAAAGATTTTATATAAATATATTTTATTCATTACTTTCATAATTTGAAAAAGTTCTTGTGGTGCACTAACAGAATTTGTTTCAATTAAATATTTTTCCCATTCAAATTCACCTTGGTAACCTAAAAGAAAAAAAATTGTTCTTTTATTTTTTTCTTATTAGAATATATTTGTTTTACCAAGTGGTAATGATAATTGAATATTATTTGTTTTACAAAAATTAATTGGAAAAATAAGACGTGAACTTGAATGATAACAAAACCAATCAGAACCATCATCAGCACTTGATCCATCAATTGATAACATAAAATAACCATTTTTTAAAACCTATAAATAAAACAAAATTTTATTTATAGTTTTTTTTTTTTTTTTTTTTTTTTTGTATTAATAAAAATTTACTTTTCCAATTGTAGCTGGACAAATACGAGACATTTCTAATGGATCAACAGCTTCTAATTTTTGTCCTTCTTTAAATTGTTCATCAGTAGATGATAAAATTGGAACCTAAAAAAAAAAATAAAAATCTTGTTTTTTTCTTTTTATTTTTTAGTTAATTCTACTTCCTACTTGACGAAAAAGTTCTGGTGGTGCAACATTTGATGGATATGAATTTGTTTCAACCATTTTTATTGCTTCAGTTTTATATTCTTCTGCTGCATCTAATTCATGTCCAGTTATACGAGACCAACCAACTGGATGTATTAATTCCGATGTATGATGTACCCAAAAATGTTCACCGGCATTCTAAAAGATTAAATAATGTTTTTATTTTTTTTTTGAATTAAAATTTCAAAAAAATATATATTTATATTACATTTTCATAATTAATTCGTAAACGACCACCAATCTTAACATATAAAATGAATTATTTCGAATGCAAGAAATAATAATTCTTATATAACATACCACTTCCGATATTTTACCAACACGCATATGTGATACACGAAATTTATCAATTACTTCTATAAGCATATTTTTTTTAAATGGACATCGAAGTGATGATTGTATCTAAATAAAAATATAAATTATCTATAAGATTAATATTATATTTACTTTTTGACGAAAACTATCTGGTAATGTTTTTGCACCAACTAATTTATTAATAAGAAATGTTTTCCAATCAGTTTGTCGATGTTCAATACCTATATCAAAAATAAAGTTTAATAAAAACAAAACAAAAACAAAAAAACAAACTTCTTGGTGGAGCTAATTTAATACCATGTTGTCCACACCAACCAACATAGTGAACATCTTTATTACATAAATTACACCAGAAATCCATAGATGAATCATCATCACATCCTTCATAACGTAATAATGCTAAATAACCTTCTACTCGAATAATATATGCAAACCAAAAGATTTTTTCTTTTGTATCATGTGAATTATAAGAACAATCTGTATTTATTACTTCAACTTTCATACCAGGTGTTAATTGTCCCCATATATCTTGTAATGGCGCCTAAATAATATAAATAAATTAAATATTTATTTAAAAAACAAAATTAATCAAAAATTTACATGACGAAAAACGCTAACTGGTGCTCCATGTGCACCAGTTGTTTTTAAATAATTACCCCATATAAATGAGGCAATAGCATCAGCTACAAAAGAAAATATATTTCAATTAATTATATGTATATATATATATATATGGATAATATACCTGATGCAGTTGGTATTGATATAATAGTTGCACCATTTGTACGTGAAATTTGTTGTGATGGACTAATATTATTTGATGTTGTAGAAGATGGAATAGATAATGTTTCATCAGGAGTTGTTGCCATTGAATATATATGTTAATATATCAATGATCTCGGCGAAAATCTAAAAATAAGAAAAGTTTTTCTTTAAGTTTTAACCCGCCGAAAAAAAATAACTTAAATGAACATGAAATGTATATGATTTGATGAGTCATGGAACCATTAAGAAAAGCGGTTTATTTAATCAATCGAAATTTGATTGAGATTTTTTGAATTTTATTTTAATGTTTATAATTATCAGACCTCTTTTGAATAATTATATTATTTTTTATTAATTCATTGACATTAACGAGATGAAATAATTATCGATAATGAGCGACATCTGTCAACATTTGTTTTACATTCAATATTAGTCTCATGGAAGTTTTTTCATGTTGAACATTCAATGAAATTTTTAAAGTTTCCTATGGCTTGAGTTAATCTAACTAGCAAATGACTCGTTTTTAATGTTAATAACATTCATTTTTTCTTTCTTTTCATAGTAATAAAGAAGAAAAAAAAATCAATTAAATTTTTAAAATAAGAATAATAACCGATTAATTGAAATTTTCAATTTGAACAACATGATATTGCTTAACACCAAAAAACGCATCACAGTCGACAGATTTTTTCTTATCAATATTTCTATCTTTATCGTTTGATTATTTTTATTCTTAATATAAAACTATTTATGATTTACTTTCTAAATATCTCTTGAATATAAATTTTAATCACAACATTTATATCTCCTTTGCTAAGTATTATCGATTGTAACATGTGTCATTTTGTCGTTTAGTTTAATAACATATTTCTATCTGATTCTGTTCATCTCTACTAATACGTGCTCAATGGATATCTTGTAAAATAGATTTTCTATATTGATAACAGTTGATATATGTTTGATGATTAATATGAAATTTATTGTTATTTTCTAAAAAAAAACACAAAAAAAACTAGTTTTTCTCTCATTACTTTCTTTGTGATCACACGAATAAACACTTATTTAAAGTCACTTTTTGTCGTCATCGTTAAGTGAACAGAGGGAAACCGTTAAGTGGCATCGAACATAAGTGGTCTTTACTCAAGAAAGTAGACAGGCAGTTAGAAAAATATATACACTAGTTCATTCATATTCATAGATGATGAGAAGAAAACGAAAGAGAACGAATCGATTAGTTGAGTGGAACGCGCGTTAACTTTTTTGATCATCATGGGCGGGTAGCAACTTGTTCAAAAAAAAAGGGAAATAACTTCTATCAACTTGATGGTTCTTTTAAACGTTCAAATGTATTCTTGATAGCAACCATAAATGAACGTGTACGTATAGGAATATTTTCATCACTTGATGATGAAAGTGATGAATTTGATGAACTAATAGAAATTAATGGTAATAAATCTTGTTGTTGTTGTTGTATAAATTCATCTTGTTGTATGATCAATGATGGTGCAATAATTTGATGACAGGAATAATCTTGATATTCATTATCAAAAGAATATTTACGTTTCAATGGTGCAAGAGATACTTTTTCAATTAATGATGATGTTGGGGAAAGAATATTATTTGCTGTAGTTTGTTTAGAATATGAAGTTAATTGAACGGAAGATATATGTTGATCACCAGCTTCTAATATATAAAAATGAAATTTTCTTGTCTTATTAAACTGAATATATCTTAGTAAATATGCATGCTCAAAATTCCTACACTTGAACATTAGTAATATATCATTCAAATCAGTCAGATTCATTTCATATCATCTTTTTTTCTAGCGAACCATACAGCGATACTTCTTTGTCGTTAGAGACGAATTAATATGCATTTAAAGACTATAGATTTATATAGAACAAGATGTTCGACTTAGATTTGATAGTATCCATTGATATTTTAGTTGTATGAGAGCAGACTGACAATATAAAAACTGGAAGCAATGTCTTCTTCTTAACAAAAGATGATACTATAGATCAAATAGATCAAGGTATAGCCACAAGGCATCTCAAACTTATTAATAATATTAGTAGTAAATTATTTCTAGATTTTTTCTAGTAAAAATTCTACCAAATACAATACTAATGTCATTATATCCATCTAATATACCTTCTTGTTTATCTAAAATGAGATTAGAACGATTAATACGAAGCATAGCTTCTACTTTTTGTTTTATATTTATTGTTTGAAATAAATTAATAATAGATTCTATATCATTTTCATTTTGAATATTTAATTTTTCATATATTTGTTCAAATAAACGAATTTTTAAATACTCATTATCATTTGTACATTGATTAGATAGATAAATATAATCTTCAATATTAATTTTTTTTGTTAAATTATTCATATATAAAAGAAGAAATTGTAAAATATCAAAACGTATTTGATCTTTATTAGAAAATAAATTAATTATATTTCGTATATCTAACCAATCGAGATTATAATTAGATAATTTATTTCGAAGTGTTTGTAATAATTGTAAACGTTGTTCATCATTTGACATTCGAGAAAGTATCGTTAAAAGCATAATATTTTATTTTTTTTAAATATCAAAATGAAAAATATTTATGCGCGCAATTTTTTTCTTTTTCTTTAACAATATAAGTCTATTCATGGTTCGATTGTTATTATTAGTTTTTTGATCAATACCAATCAATCAAATTGATTGTATGTTAAAATATTTTAATTTACATTTATTGTCATCATAATGTGACGAGTGTAAGCGCGCATGATTTTGTTTGATGAACAGCAATATTTTTTAATGAACTGCTCATTAGAATTTTTCTATGCACAGCAAGTCAAAACTTTCATCTTTTTTTTTCTTTTCTTGTTTTTTATTATATTATATTTCAAAATAGATACATGATTATTTGATATTACTGTTTGAAACAGTTGGTAAATGATAAGTTTGTAAATCAACAGGTGTTCTAAAAGAGATAATTAATTATGCAAAACAAAAAATAAAAGTTTATTTTTATTTTATACCTTGTTACATTTGCTGATGGTGATCGTGGATCAACATTATTAGTAGATTCTAGGTTGGTTTCAATCGTATGAATGGATGGAATTTGAAACATATTTTTAACACGTTGTTGAATATTGCTCATTATTTTAAAATAAAAATGAAATGTTGCATATAAGTATTAGACTGTCTGTAAGCTATAAAGGTTTCTTTTTTTTTTCTATTCTATTTTTTAATAAAACACCTACTCATAAACATGCATACACTTTTTTTTTTCTATTTAATATTTGTTACATATGCGGGCGTTAGGTTAATAATGAAACAAATACCATTTATTTGATGTCATACGTGCGTGCATATTTCACATATTTACTTAAGATTCGCTTCTTGAAAATATCTCGTTTTTTTTTTTAGAAAAAGATGTGCCTTAAGGCATCTACTCATCATATTAGAGTACGAAGTTGACAAGCTAACGTTACTCTTTTTTTTTCTTGTTTTTTGAAGCGAAACAAAACAAGAAACTATGATGCATACCGCTCTAGTGGTAGTGGCATAATCACAGCTTGATTTGATTTTCAATCGTCTTTATCATACACGTGTCAAAAACGTTACTTCTTTTTTTTTTTTCTTTTATAAAAGATTTCAACTATAAGACATAAACATATGCATTAAGAAAAAATAACAAAAATTTTACCAAGTTGATATTACATCAGAAGAATAATAAAATAATATGTATGATTGATTGAATGTATTCATCATGATTATCATGAGTGACTGCTCGTGGCATATTGTCAACATACCTGTAAATGGACGTATCAATTACACCATCATCATTTGAGTGGGTGGAGAGAGCTTGTGAAAAGCACATCTGTTTCGAGAATGTCAATAGCGTTAGCAACAATAATACTGAACAGAGTGTCAAAAAAAAATATAGAAAAATCGATATTCTACACTTAACATTCGCTCTTATCAAATATTATAACATAGTAGCTCACACTATGTAATCTTCGAACATTCAAAGAAATATTCAGTATATCCGACATTTAATTCAATATATATCTGGTTAAAACTTAAAACATTAATTTATTACTATAGAAAATTTTTTCTTGTAAATTCATAACAAAAAAATGTACAATGTAATACTTTGATATCCTAAAAGTGCTAAATTTCGAGATTTATCTGTATGATCTATAAATAACATTTTGTTATATGGTGATTTAAATTCTAATTTTATTTTATATTTATTTAAATGATTTTCTTTTACTACATGTTATAAAGAAAAATTTCATATGTTTGATCGTTTCTATGTTTACTGAGCCTAGGGGATTGAGTTGTACTATATGCCGATCAAACAAACTCGGCAACACTATCAATACTAATAAGGGGACTATAATGTGCGAAATGATGCTGCTGTTCTTACACGCTTCAACGATGATCATAGAACGAAAAAAACAAATCTTTTTCGTTTCATTTCATAGCCAATAAGATATATTTTCCAGTCTATAAATTGAAAAGAAAATAAAATTAAACCAATCAATCGAAAGAAAAAAAAAAGAGATAGAGAGAGAGAAAGAAAAGAAAATATTCTATCGTACGATCCTTTTAAATATAATCAATTAAATTTTTCAACAAGCATATACAAGCAACTTGAAATTTTATTAATGTAAGTTAAAAATTCTAATAATTCTAGATTTTAATAATTAAATAATCGGCTTTAGTTCTCTCATTCTAATCAACCATGCTTGTTCTCGGCATGAGATTTGTATGTATTGATAGACTAGACCTCCTATGTAGTTTTGTCAACTGAAAATGACAAGTACAGTACATCATCACCTGACGCCATGTGATGTGCGTTTTGCCGAACTGTTTGAAGATAGAATCCAGCTGTGTAATTTCGTTCTTCTTTTTTTTTTCATAGTCTCATCTTTCTCTTTTCTGTAATCATAATAACAGACATCGTATCATTGAAAACTATCGATATATAATCTAATGGATATAATATTTAGATTTTATATTTTATAGATGACCGATACATTTTTATCAATAACATCAACAATATCAAATGATCGTCAACGAATACGTCAAATAAAATATCATATTAATCAATTAATATCTGAATTACGTATAATTGAGTCAAATAATAATATTCAACCATTAAATCTATCAATTAATTCACAAATAACAACAATATCACATAATGATAATATTTGTCCATATTTATTATGTAAACAAAAACCAGCTAGATTACATTCAACAACAAATAATGAATATCGAAAAAAATCAAAAAAATTTTTATTTGCTGCATCAGCACGAGCAACAAGTACACCAAAAACTTCTCCGATTCATAATAAAATTTTACTTAAACCATATCATACATCAACACCAAGACGTAATAATAAACGTCATTCAACTGCTTTAGCTTTATCACCAAATAATATTATTCCACTTAAATGTCTTTTATATAATAAAAATACTGAAAAATCTAATCAAGATAAACGTCGACATTCAGCTGTGCCTTTTCCTAAGCGTCGTTCAATTTTTCCACCTTTACATCCTATTGAAGAAAATACACAATGGATTTAAATCTTTTGCCTTTTTTAATTGTACTATACAGTCTATTTTTTTTTCTTATAAAAATAAACAAATATACCATCTATTTCTTCTATTTTATTGATTATTTGAATGTCAGGAAAGAATTTTTGCAAAAAATGTTAAACTTGTATAACAATAATCCACATTATGATGAGTACATCATCTTGGACATATGGTATGATTTTTGTAATGTAAAAGACTATCATATTTATAGAAATGATAAACTGATCAAAATTTCGTAAATTTGCAATCTTTTTTTTTGACTATGATCTAATTGAGAATAGAATTAAAAGGAAATCTCAGATGCTCGATACGAATTATGTAAAGAAAACAAAAAATATATTCATATTTAAATATATGAAAATTTATTTGTATTGGAATAACAAACATAGATATTCCTGCAAGATTGATTATTCTATTAGAATTGATCGCAAAATTATAAAAAAATGAGGTGCTGAGAATTTAAATAATCAGAAGAAATTTTTTGTCTTTTGCACGTCATTTGATGAGACATGAGTTGCTAATCACGAAAAACATACCTTTTTTTTCAAAATGTGCAAAATTTTCTTTATCGTTCTTTCTTCAATTTCAGCGTAAAAAAATTAAATATAGACAAGTTGTTAAATCAAGGTTTACAAACTTAATCAATATGTATTGCTCTCTGCAGATTTTGAAGTGTTAGCATCAAAAGATTTTTTTGGGAGCTAGGATCGATTTAACAACTTGTTTGTATTCAGTTTTTGATACTGGATCTGTAAGGAGCATTTATTAACGCTAAAAAATTTGTTTTTTGTTATCATCAGTTCACACTCTATTAAATGATGTTAAAAACAGTAGCTAATAAAGAAATTTTACTGGACATTTGAAGTATCTGCGCTATATGACCATTTTAATAATACTTACATATCTAGTGTTAACACATAGATCTGTTAGAGAAACTCATATCTCTAGTAAATTGTATCTTTTTATCAAAAGAAAATATTTATTCTACTATTATATATGAAATTATTGTTCGAAAGCGATGAGAAGACTGATGAAATTTTCCAGACGGTACAAATCAAATCATTGATTGACAATTCTACATGTTTTCTAACACATAGTCCAATCAGCATGATCTTTAGGTCGACAAACGGTTGGACATTCGCCAAACGGATAATCTGGTGGAATACAACATGGTCGTACACATCCAACAAAACAATTAGTATCATTCGACGGATGTGGACGACGTGTTGGCCATGGTCGAGTACCTTTGTCTTTGAATGTAGTGCATAAAAAACTATCATGAGCAATAACATCATCTTCAACATGAGGCCAGACATAATCTTGTAAAAAATTTTGATCACCTCGACCACCATAATGAATAACTATTGACCGGTCAAGTATTCTATGTAGAATATAATTAGTGATTGATCGATTTAATGCTGGACGAGATCCCCACATACCACCTAGGAAAGAAAACATCTAATAAATTGTTGTATAAGTAGAAAAATTTCTTACCAAGCATTGGAACACCATGTTCAGGATTATCACGCATTGCATGCCATGTTTTACCTGATGATATCCAGTCATTCACAGCATCTAATTCTCGTTGAGATATTGGTGAGTCAAGATCTCGACTACCCATTATATCAACTAATTTATCACCAAGTGGTAAAAATCGCCAAATCTTTGGTGGAATATAACTACTTAGACTACCTAAATTACCTAATGAACTTGCATTACAAAAATCAACATTATGATGAGCACATTCTATTGGACATATAATATCATCTTTAATGGATGTATCATGATAAATTCTTAAAATCCAATTAGGATAAAATTTTTTCATATCAGCAATTAATTCACGTAAAAAGTCCATTGATGTATTAAGAGCAAATAATGAATTTTCTATTGGACCATACATACTAATAGAAATAATACGTTGATTAAAACTTCGTAAAGTTGCATATTGACTACATAGTGATGTTAATGTTTCATCAAGAATTAATAAATTAGAATTTTGTTTAAGAAGTGGACGTGTACATGAACATGATTGACGTCGATAGAAAAGTGTTTTTTCTATACGATTTTTATTAGGTGGAGAAGAATTGAGAGAATGGGAAGTTTTAGTACGTGTTGTTCTATTGTAGATGTATTGAGCAAAACTAACTATGAGTAAAGCAATAACACATATAACAATAAAAGAATTCTGCTTAGGGCGTATTAATGGAATTCGTTTCATTTGATGGATATTTGGATTAGGATGCCTAAAAGAATAAATAATTTCTATGAAGATGTATTTTATATAACAAAAAAATATTAATACTAAATATCTGTATACAGATTGATTCACTATATATTTAATAGATTTCTTCAATTTATTGTATTTTTATATGATTGATTATAGAAAATTCAATTATTGTATAAATGATCTCAATTTGAAAAGAATTATGGAAAAAATCTTTCTACTAAATATTAAATGAAACAATTCTGTAATCATCGAGAACTGTTTATTTTAATTTTTGAATTATCTAGTAGTTTTTATCATAATAATGAAAACCAAGTTTTAGGAGTATTCGTATTATGTAGAATGCATGTAAAGATCTTCAGCTGAATCAAACTCAAATTTAATAATTCGATAGGGTAAGAAACAATCTTTTTTTCAATGACTTTTTACAACTTTACTAAATCCTCAGTCAATATAAGAGATAAATTAAATGGATAGAATAATCAATGGTCTATCAAATTTTATAAAAAGAGAAAATCTGAAGTGTTAGAGGAATCTAGCAAACGGAAGAAAACTAGTATAAAAATAAGTGAATCAACCTATATTGCATAGAAGATTAAATTATATAATGAAGTAAAAGAAATTACGAACAAGAAAAAAAAGGACAAAAGACGAGCAGAATAGAAAAAAAATAAAGAGTAGAATGATGAGGGGGAGAGACAGACATTGTAACAAACACAAATAGGACAGATTCCATATAGATAAAAATTTAAGCTATTGAAGAAAATATGACTGATACCTTTAATGCATATATTTCACTTGTTTTATTCAAAATAAATGTATGAGGTGATCAATTTTACTGTTATAATAGTAAATTTCAATCAAATATATCATTGTACAAAAAAAAAATCAACCAATTTAAGTTTACTTTTTCGACTCGTTTTATTCATTTCCTATTTGAAGAAAATTGATGACTTGATAAAAAGGAATGAGAATACATCAGTTTTAATCAATTTCAAAATTTTTTCAAAGGTAATTCTTTTTGATTTTTAGAATTGCAAAGAATGCAGAAGGAATATTCAGATAAAAAGACGTTTTTTGAGACAACTTTACTATCTTTCATCCGTTTTAATTTATAAAATGTTCTTTGAATGCTTTCAGGTATTTTATTCTATCATTTCTTACTTGTTCGAATAAAACTTAGAGATGTAAATTCTTTAACTAATTGTAGATTTTACCGTTTCGTATACACTAATCAACTACTGGATTTTGTATTAGATGAGTAAAAATCATGCATTACGATTTTAAATAAATCATTTGTTTGTTTTCATACTTTAGTGTCTCTTTTAAAAACTTAATCTTCAATTTTATTTCTCGATATATTGATTTGAATAAGTAAGTTGAAATCGTTGGCAAATATGTAATTGCAATGAGTATCTACATATACGAAAAGAATACAGTATTAAATAATGAGTAGGTATGAGCTAAAAATGTTGTCTTGGAGCAAACCAACGGAAATGTAAAATATTTTTGATTTGTTCTCTCTAAAGATAATATTTATACACGATGATCTATTTAATCACGATAGAATTAGTTTTAATAGCCCTCCACCCATACAAATTCTATAGTGCTTAACAACAAAATACTTGTGCCACATTTTATCGTATGTATTTTTAGTAGTCATCATACGCTACTAGTGTTGCAATATTAATCGTCGTATCATCTTTTATTTAATAAATAAATAGAATTTTGACAGGAGGTGGACAACCTTGTTAAAAATCCGATTGTTATAACGACATTGTCGATTCCTTTTAAATCTCTCAGGCTTTTTTTTTTCAATGTATTCTTTTTGTTAAAGACTTGCGCTGTTAGTATTTTCGAAATTTCTCCTCTATTATTTTCTTGATTAGAAACACTTTTTTTTACCAAAAGGTAGCGTTTGAACTTCTCTATACACTCACATGTGATCTAATCCAAAAACTGTTCAGATGTATCTAAAAAAGATGAAAAATACAGACATATAAAAAGCTGTAAAAAATAACGAGTTGACAAAATGAATGAGGGTGCTTTGTGTCTTATTTTTTCATCATTTTGCTCCATTGAAAATATACAAATACCAAAAGATGCAACGCGAAAAGCTCTACAATTTACATGAGACCGTTTATTTTATAGTTGCACGTCTTCTTCTCAAAAGAAGCAAAGTTTTGAGTGATCAAATTTGGATTGTAAGAAAGTAAGATTTTTTTTTATTTCATCGTGTTGTTGTTATCTGATATGTTGTATTTTAAAATACATACATTTAAGTCGAAATTTGATCGCTCAAAACTTCGTTCCTTTTGAGAACAGAACGTACAATTATAAAATAAACGGTCTCATGTAAATTGTAGAGCTTTTCACGTTGCATCTTGTTATGTATATGTTTTTTCGTAGGTCAAAATGATAAAAAAATAGGACGCAATGTACGATCATAATATGAACCCGTTATTTTTTAATACCTTTTCATATGTCCTTACTTTTCGTCATTTTTCAGATACATCTGAATCTTTTGGTAAAAAAAAGTGTTTCTAATCATAGGGATAATAAAGAAGAAATTTCAAAAATACTAACAGCGCAGTTCTATATGCACCGCTCGTTATAAGTCTAGCTTTTTAAAACCATAAGAAAAAGCACGTAATTTGCATATCACTTGTTAATATGCATCTTTCTATTTATTCTTTTTATCGAAGATTTTCATAACAACGTGAGAATAGCTTCATACGTCTTTTAATACATATGGAGAAAAATTTTATTCTTTATCAAACCCAACATTCTTACAAGTAATCATTCTTCTTCTTCGTCTTCCTACATTTATAAACGTTAAATGTTTCTGTTAGAGTATTTTGAAGAATGTAATAATAATGGAATGTTTTAATAAAGATTGTTTTTATTTATCCGTTTTTTCCAGTTTTTACGTCTTTTATTGGATAACTCACTATTTTATTCTTTCATGGATGTTTTGAAATCACCAATGACATTTGTATTTTCAATGATATATAGCTCTAATTTTTATAAAGTCTTTCTTTAATCCAAAGACCAATGAACAATACTTATTTTAACTATTTCAGAGAATCCGTTAATATTAACTCTAACGATGTTTTTAACATAAAGATATTCTTGCTCATCTCAAATGTGCATCTATTAATACACGTATATCTTCGCTTTTATTTGTGCTTTGTTGACGCATAATAAATATTCAAAATGTAATTCACAACTCATCAACTTCAGTAAAAACGTTTTTTAACAAACTTAGTATAAACCATTTAGCAAGAACTTTGTCTCCTAACTTCTATTCTTTTGGTTGTAACCTTCATTGACAGAATTTGATCAGACTCATTGTTCGAAGTGTTGTCAGCCGTTTTCAACAGATAAGATGGAAAGAGATGTGATCACGAAGATATACATCACTTTTGAGCTATATAATCGAATATTAAATTCATATTTAAGAGGTAGATGAATTAAACGAAGCATTAGAACGCGGCAAATACGAAACATGAATAAAACGCTGATGGGGAATCAAGAAGCTCAGTTCTTGAAATCGAGTTATCCGAAAAAACCTTTGTTCTACTTTGGAAATATAATGCATTCTACTATTTTTGTAATAACTGACGAAATTCAAGAGATATAGAGCTGTAGTTTTTACCAATCAATAAAGAAACATTGAGAAATCTTTTCTCCAATCGTGTACGAAATACAATCATCAAATCAATTATTTTGAGAAAATATATAAAGATAACTTGTTATTTTGCTAAAAACTTGACAAGAAATAAGAAAATACCATATTTTCCAAAGGAGCAGATGCACAATTTGATCTGCTTAATATTAGTACATATATATCTTAGGATATAAAATTGAAATCTTTTTATCTAAATCATATGTGAATATCAAAATCTGATCGGAATGATAGACAGTTTTCATGCATTTTTTTACAACACTTTCTAGAAATGATTGATTTGAAAATAATTACTTTCCAATCGTAAAATACAAGTTGATTGACCTCTAATTTTGATGAATGTTAGCAATCGCTCACACGTTTACTCTCGAGAGATAGAAGCACTAAAAGCGAAATAATTCAATTGCTTTGACATTTTTACAATTAGATAGACTAAACTAATTATCTGCATTAAATAGTGTATTAACACAGTACATTTATTTGTTAAATAAAGTATCTGTTTAGATATATAATCTTAGATGAATAAATAATTTTTCAAAAAGATGATGCACTTTTTTATTTATGAAATCGAACTATTGGTATACATAAAGATACATTACGTATAACTTTCAATCATAAATCTTTCAATTTTTTCACTTCTTATACCCGATTGTAGAAATGAGAATATCCAATAATTTTTACTTACCTATCTTTTTCTTTTTAATATTGTTCATTAAGAAGTTTCCTCGTTTTCCTCTCGCTTATACTATCACCTGCGATTAGAGACCCACAAGAAATTAAACATGTACATGTCTAATTTTTCCTGTCTATTAAATTTGGCTTACTATAACCTCTTTAGTGCCTTTATCATCTTCAGAAAATTAGACGTGTATACGTCTGACTTGTTCGTAAGTATAATGTATTGAAAAGAACAAAAAAAAATGATTCATTTCTAGAAATTAAATCTATCTACTTACATAAATACGATTTTCAATATATTTCTATCACACGTACATATTTACAATATTATTTAATGATCTGTGATATATGAAAGTAAATCAATCGTTCTAATATTCAAGTATGCCAATATTTGCTCATCCTTCTACTCTATGAAAAATGAAGTGAGCATAAAACCAAAAATAACTTGTAAAATTTTCTATATATACAAATGCTTATAAAATTTCTTACATTGTAGAATTATTTATATATATATTTGTTGTCTACATTCTCTTCATGTGATAGTTAGTTCATTATAAAAGACAAGCAATTTATTTCTCATTGATAAATAATATTACGTATTCTATCCAATAAAGAAACCGTTGGTATTTACTATATAGTATTAATAACTAACAAGAACTGGAAAAATTGATTTAGAAAAAAAAACAATTATATTTCAGCCAAAGAAAATATATAATAGAAAAGAAAAAATACATAATCCGAATCCTGATACTAAAAAAGATGACTAGCAATATACAGTAGAGTGCAAAAATAATTGCCATTTAGTACACAAACTTTGTTTTAGACTATTTCATATATTCCTCTACCGATTGTTCCAGAAGTTATCTACAAGCGTTAGATACTGACTTTATGCATTCAGTGAGACTGATATTACTCGATAAATACTATGTAGTTTTGTGAAAATGGCTCATAGCTAAAATGCTAGCTGTGTGTGTTCTGATCAAAAGAAGAATTTACAGATTTGGATGAATTAAAAAAATTCTAATACGAACAATGAAATAAAATTGTTGTCTGGTATAAACTTGTAGAGAGAGCGAAACTTTAAGTGATCAGTATATTTGTAGAGTATATAGGAATTATTTCTGCACTCCACTGTATATTTTTCAAGAATAAATTTCAATCGATTAATTAAACACCATAAATATGCTGAGCATTTTTTCTTAATTGACAAGCAACAACATAAACAGATAATTGTCGAATTTGTGCTATAATTTCAATGACACTATAGACCATACTTGGATGGGCACAACATGAAAGATGAGAAAGCTAAAATGAATCTGTATATTGTTTTTTTTTGTTGAATAAATAAAAATATTTACTTCTTCAGGTATAAAATAAGGTGAATCAGTTTCACATAAAATTTGTGTTAAATCAAGTTGTTGAATTACTGTATGAAGAAAATTTTTACGAGTTATAATTGGAGTAAAACCAAATTTTATTTCAGTAAAATAAGATGTAAATAAATAAACATCTTCGATTGTTCCAACAAAACAATGTAAATGAATCTTATGATTAGGTTTAAGATACTATTATAAAAAACAACAACAAGTTTTGGAATAATTTTACAATGATATAAATTTGATATCCAAAATGCACTTTTAGTGCAAAAATTTTAACATTCTCGTTTGTGGAAGACTTCAGTATTTAAAAATAGAAGTGATGAAGAAGGTTATTAATACAAATGCCTGTTCGATTGCCGACACGATACTTTCCGTCAAAGATATTGCTTTGTCTGCAATCATACCATTCATGGTTCGAGGCAGACAACAAAAATAAACTGCGAAAGTAGAGAATATACTGTTCAGTTCTGTGTAGGTTTATATGTCAAGATCTATCGTAACAATAGAAAAGACTACTTTAAACTTCAACCGTACGAGAACTATTATTGCATGAAATTCAAAAAAATTTTGCATGAAAAAATCTTACAATGAAAGGCTTTCATTTCACTCATTATTCGATCATATTATAACGAAATTAATTAAAAATAAAAGATATTTCTAAATTTAAACATTCTTAAATGATGTTTTTCCTTTTCTTTTATTTACTTGCTTCATTATAGAAAATGTTTGTTCAAAAGAATCTCTCGAATGTATAACAATTGGTTTAACCCATTTTACAGCTAATTTAAGTTGTTCTTTAAATACTCGATATTGTTGATCTATATTACATGTATTTCTTAAAATAAAAAAATAAATATAAAATTCGATCAAACATAAATCATATATTTACTTTGGTCCAAAATCTAATCCAATTTCTCCAATCGCAACTATTTTTGGATGTTTAAGACATCGTTCAATATCTTCAATAGATTTTGTTTGTTTCCATGATGAACTATAATGTGGATGTATACCACATGTACCATAAATACGTTCATCATTTAAATATTTTGAATAACAATTTATCCAATTTTCTATTTATTAAAAGCATGAAAAATATTAACTAATGATAATAAGAAGAAATACTTTTAATTAAATGTTTTGGTCGCCAAAATACTTGAATAGCTAATTCAAATGAAAGACCAGATGGATAAAAATCTTTATAATCATTAAAATATATTTTTATATCATTATGTTTAATATAAAGACTAAAAAAAGTTTATTTATTTTTGATTAATTTTAGAAAAAAAGAAATAAAAAAACTAAATACCGATCAAATATAAGATCAAAATGACAATGTGTATCAACAATTCGTAAAGATTTTATTTTTATTAATCTTTTAGATATATTAATCATTGTTTCACGTAATAATACTGATGTATGAGAATTATTTTTAATTGATGTTGATTGTTGTTGATTACTAGAAAATAATTTTGATTTTAATACAAAAATAAAACAACAATATAGGAAAACTTACGATTCACAACAATTAAATAACTCTGGAGATATCAAAGATTGATTAAGAATAGAAGACTCATTAGTTCTTAATTCTGATGAATAAGATTTATCAATTATTTCACGATTAGTAGAAAATTTCATCTTTGAATCTTTATTCATACTATCATCATCATCGATACTGTAATAAAGAAATTCAATATTGAAAAAAAAATTCATTCCTTTTTATACTTAGATAAATTTGATGTACTAGAATCAATACTTTCTATTGATTCCAATTCATTTTCATGATTATTTGAAGATATAATAATATGACGCAAGGATGTTGAACATTCTTTATCAATTAAATTTGATGATAGATTAGAATGTGAGGACGATTGTGAAATAATTATTGATTCATTATCATTGAAATGTATCACTAAAATTAAAGAATCTTTATATATGAAATTCTTTACGATATACTTTAGACTTTTTTATTTTCAGTTAAAATAGATTACCTTCTTGTTGATTATCAATGTTTATTTGTTCATTTTCATAAAGTAAACTTCGAGGTATTACAATACGTTTTGATGAATTTTGAATATTTAATTCTCTTCAAAGAAAATAAAAAATAATTAAAAATAATTTTGTAAGAATTTGCTAACTTTGGAATAACAGTTCGTTGATATGAGTAATTATTTAAATTTGATTCTGTTAAAGAATCTAATAAAATATTTCGATTTGAAAATAATTGTAAATTTTTTTGTTTTTTCGTTTCAATTTCATCTGAATAATTATCTTTATTTACTTTTTCAATATTATTATTTGATGTTATATTTTGAGTAATAATTGATTTTAAATTTAATAAACTTTCTGAAGTTACAAATCGTCGTTTTCTATCTTTAGTTGATAATAAAGTTAGATTAGACATTACTTTTATTTCGAAATAAATTTTTTAATGATGATAATCTGATAAAAATAATGGTAAATCAAAGATATCATACTGACCACGATTTTATGATAGATAGCGCCAATTATCGAGTTTATTTATTGTTGATTAAGACTTGTAATCAAATATGTTTTTTACTGATGTTCAAGATTATTTGTGTGAGAAAATATACAACAGACTATTCTATTAAGTGAAATTCATTTAGTATTATGCTTTAAAATACTGTAATTATTAGACCTGCCAATTTATCTGACTATTCAAGGTTGACACTTTTTCATAAGAGTTCGAATAGTACTTCGTAAATAACGAAAGAGAACTGACATATTTTGATGAATATCTACTTTTTAAGACAAGAAACAGTTACTCCTATCATAGGATTTTTATTAAACCTAAAGTTCACGTTTGAAATAAAGTCCGTGTTGGAATTCTGTGATGAGTTATGCATGATCGAAATTATTAATCTTTATTCTATCGATTCCATAATTTTGACCAGTTCAACATTCAGAATTAAACTCAAGTAATGAAGAGAATCAGTTTGTTTTTTAATACCTACAATTTAATTTACATTAATTTTCATATTGTTTTATATAATAAAAAAATAGTCATTATATTTGATATTGTTCTAAATATCCATATGTTCGAATGAAAAGTATTTTTTTATTTTCAATAACATTTAATAAATTTCTTCCTCCATAAATAATTTCAGCTTTTATATGACCATCATTTGTTATTTGAAAAAGTATATCACCACGAATATTAACAATAATCCATTGATTATAATTAGATAAGATTGATACTGAACATAAACCACAATCAATTGGTGTTAAAATAGACCAAAGTTGTATCATAGAATAATTTCTTATTTCAAAATACCATTTATGTTCATGATATGTTCGAATTGTTAAACCAAATTGATTTATATTTGAATTAAATCGTAACGAATAAATATTGCATTCATTTATATTATATTGTTTTAAAAATTTTAATGATAAGAGTGAATATTCTTCAATTAATGTTGAAGTAGCTAAAAATAATTTATTATGAATATCATCAATTGTCATTGTACAAATATTTTTATATGATTTTAAGAGAATAGTATAATGAATAAAATCTTTATCGAGTGTATAAAGATTTTCACGTGTTAAAATTAAAAATTGTTGAAAATAATTTGACCAACAAAGATCAATAATATTAGATAAATCTGTTGATGATAAAGTTATTTGACGATATAATGATAATGTATCATATTCATATAAGGCTAATGAATGTGTTGTATCTTGTAAAAGAATAAATTTTTCATTGATAGCTATTGGAGAAGCATCAAATTTAATTTGACATGTTCGTTTAGACATTTTAAGATCAAGTAATGATAAATTAGATATATTATCAATAAATGAAATTAATTTTGGATCAATATAAAGTGAATTTAATTGTAATGATGGTATATTATCTTTGAAAAAAATTTCAAGTGTATTTAATTTATATTCAAAATTTTTTATTTGTTCATTTGTTATAAAATCTGATTGATTTGAAATAAATGGTTTTATTTGATCTTTTATTTGTTGAAGTTGTTCATGAAATTTATTTTTATATTCATTGAATTTTTCTTCGATTTCTTGCTGCTTTGTTTGACAATATTTATCTATTATTTGATGACTTGTCTCTTGCCATTGATATAATTTTTCGATTAATAATTTTTTTTCTTCATCAATTTGTAAATTTTGTTCAGTTAAATTATTTAATTGATCAATTAATGGATGAATATTATTAGAAATAGTTTCTTCATGTTCACGAAAATGTATACGACAAAAATTTTTTGAACAATGCAAACATTTTATACTAGCTGATTGCTTACATTGATCGCATGAAGAGGGTGACGACATTTGTTTTTTTTTGTTATATATATTTGATGATGAAAAAAAAACATATATCAGTATAAGTTTTGTTTTTTTTTTCGTTTTGTGACAGGAGGAAGAAAAGAACTGAATCAATATAAAAAGAAATTTAATCTTCCTTCATACGAGATTTTATGTTTCGATCAATGATTCATAGCATTTAGAGTTGACCAAATGTTATGATAACATTAAATAATTTATATAAAGTTCTCTCCGTCAAATGAATTTTTAAATTTTACTTTTCGAATATATTTAACTATTTTGGTAGATATACGACTCAATGATTTCTCATTTGTTTGGTTAATTACATTATGCTTGATATCATCATTTACCCTTCATTAATTCATATCTGATTATTTGTAATAGTGTCATATAGTTACTACGATTCATCACGAAATTTAGCCAAATTTTCATAAAAAATTCTAATTTGTCGTTACTTCCAATGTGACTTAGCTTTTCTTATCTTCAGATGATGACGGATAATTCATTTTATTGTGCTATGAGAGAGAGAGAAAAGTCTCAAGTATAATATCATCATATGTTGAATGTAAATCATTATTGATAATCTATAGTACCAATTTAATACTTACATCTATAAGTTCGAAAAATCGACTAATAGATCGAGAGTCATCATTGCCATCTTCTCTTGCTTTATGAAAATGTTTTGCCTACTTTACAACTGTTCGACATGATAAAAGGTTACAAATTCTAACGCTATAATGAGTTCTTCATGAATTGTCTTTGGATCTATTTTTTTCATAGACCGAATTTTAATATTGTATCAATCAAATTCATTATCAGAAATAGATAGTTATATATAATATTATAGACAAGATATTTTACTGTTTAACTGATTTATAAATTTATCGGTCACATTATGCAATTTTTTTCAAAATGTATCCTTAAAATTTGGTTTTTATATTGCCATTGGGCCTTTCATTGCCAGTTATGCCCATTTTACGGAATTTCCCGCTCATGGCAAAATAGTGCGCAAAACATTGCAACAAGCATTTTTCATCTGACATTTCATATAACAACAGATCTCATGGTACTATGAAAGTTTCTTTTCCAAGATAGCATATTTTCAAAAAACAATACTTTCAGTCAAAACCTCTCAAGATAATCAATTTTAAAGTCATTCAATATCTTAAAAAGATAATGTTTATTTCAGTCGAAACTTTCGGTATATCATAAAAATCACAAGATATATTGTTGGATGAAATTTCACATAGAAATTCAATAAGATGGATATAACTTGAGAAGAAAGGTCTAATGGCATAAGCCTTCTAGAGATTTTATCTACGCTATATGAGTTCTATCTATGAGCAAAATATAAGCTCAAACAGAAGTTATTAAGTTAGGAGAGTTTTTCTTGTAAAATAAATATTCTCGTATAGAAAACAGGATGAGTAACTTCCATACTCAAGGATACAATCAAGTATTTGATCTTTTATTATTAATATTCCATAAAATAAGTTTTATTTTATTGAATTAAAAATTTTTAAGGTCAAAATTTTGTGTGCACCTAAATTTAACGTATTATTTTTGATAGCCGTAGAGATTTTTTTCACTTCTACACAAGGCTCTCGATAAATTTTGGGAGTGGGAGGGGCGAAAAATTTGCCAGACACCCAAACGCAGACTGTTTGCGAGAAAAACCAGATGAATACCATACTGCTAAAATTTGCCAGACAGTTTTTGAGAAATTACTCAAAATTTTCGCAGACACGGTGTAAAAAGTGGGAGGGGCTAGCCCACCCCACCCCCTCCCACATCGAGAGCCCTGCTTCTACATATGATATAACGAGCCCAGGTAGTAATTTTATATTAAATATTTGCCTACCTTGAGGTTAATCAGAATTTTATGCTATTCATATTTTCTTATTAGAAAAAAAAATCAGAAGATTTGAATGAAAATAATTGAGTCTATTCTAATAATGTATTAATAGCATAACTATTTTCTTTTTAAGATACGTTTCACCAAAAAAATCGAAGGTTGCCAAAATATGGAGGTCAACGTATTCATGATCTGACCCCATAAGAAGTTAGACTTTATTAATCTATATGGATAACTATCGTTTATCCTAAATCGCTATTCCTAAATCAATCCCTAAAAATATCCCTAAGTTCGAAAATTTATTTTTCCATTGATTTTGGGCGAAACCAACGGAAAAACAAATTTTTGAATTTAGGAATTTTTTTAGGAATTGATTTAGGTATAGCGATTTGGGGTAAATGATAATCTACCAGATTGTTATACCATACATATACACGCTCATATACATATATGCATATGTGTATGTATATGTATGGTTACCTTACCGGTGGGCATCCTCGCATTGTGTTTTTTCAACTTGAAAGAGTTCCTCTGTACGCGCGCACGCGTATCTTCTGAATAAACAAATATTCTCTAAGTCCTTGAATATCTATTTCCCAAATAGAAGCACAAAACACACGCAATTACAATTTATTCTTTACATTTTCAACGTTTCTTTTATATATTTGAAGATGTGGGTGATTTTCAGATAGTACACGTTGTCCTATATCCAGAGCACGTTTATAAAATGAAAGTGCTTTCTTATAGTCACTCTTCTTGTCATATACACTACCTATATTACTGTAAGAAATAGCCAAATCAGGATGATTTTGAGGAAGAGATTTTTGATAGATTTCAAGTGCTTTTTCATGAGATGAAAGTGCTTTCTTATAGTCGCCCATATTGTTATACACCAAACCAATATTACTGTAAGAAGTAGCCAAGTGAGGATGATTTTGAGGAAGAGTTTTTTGGTAGATTTCAAGTGCTTTTTCATGAGATGAAAGTGCTTTGGAATAATTACCCATGTTTTTATACACCAAACCAATATTATTGTAAGAAGTAGCCAAACGAGGATGATTTTGAGAAAGAGTTTCTTGTCGAATTTCAAGTGCTTTTTCATAATATGAAAGTGCTTTTGAATAATCACCCGTTTTGTCATACACCAAACCAATATTATTGTAAGAAGTAGCCCAATGAGGATGATTTTGAGGAAGAGTTTTTTGGTAGATTTCAAGTGCTTTTTCATAATATGAAAGTGCTTTGGAATAATCACCCAGGTTGTCATACACACTACCTATATTATGGTAAGAAGCAGCCAAATCAGGATGATTTTGAGGAAGTATTTTTTCGTAGATTTCAAGTGCTTTTTC
The DNA here is from genome assembly GCA_022393335.1 of Macrotrachela quadricornifera. Lineage (NCBI taxonomy): Eukaryota > Metazoa > Rotifera > Eurotatoria > Philodinida > Philodinidae > Macrotrachela > Macrotrachela quadricornifera. Next base: position 264,011 of record JAJEKB010001475.1, on the reverse strand, counting down.
ATAATATGAAAGTGCTTTGGAATAATCATTCATGTTGTTGTACACCAAACCAATATTATTGTATGAAGCAGCTAAATCAGAGTGTGTGGGAGAGAGAATCTTCTGTTGGATTTCAATTGATTTTTCATAATATGTAATTGCCTGTGGATATTCTCCTTGACCATCCTTGATCATTCCGAGCATATGATTAATATGTGCTTCTTCACGCTCATCAGGTTTTTGATCAAGCATAATTTCATACACTTGTTGAGCTTTATCAAACTGACCAACTTTAATTAATAAATTACCCATACGATGGCATCCTTTCAAATGTGGATATGTTTCTTTGCGTATCTGTTCAGTTAAACTATGTAAATCAGGATCGTTGTCACTTGTTAATGTTAATGTCACTTCCCAGAGACGATTGTTATTGTTGTTCATTTGTTTTATATCTTGAATTCGGAAAATTGAATGCATGGAAAAGAGAACTTCTTCTTCACTTTGATAACAACTAACCTCACGAATATTGGCAAAAGGTGTTGATGGTATAGATGGATCAATTTTCATGACGAATAAAATGCTCACTAAATCAGGAGTTTCCATTGTATTACGAGCAAAATTAAGAGATACTTGTCGATTCATACTGGTGGATAAAAAATTATTAAAAGATAATAGTCCACCTTTTGTTTTGAATAAATTATCAAAGTCTGTTTGTGAAAGACCTTGACCGCGATATACGATAAATGTATTCGAATGAGTAAGTCCACCATATTGTTCGGAATGAAGTTGCTCAATATGTCTATGAAGATCTTTAATGAAAAAGCCCATATTAACGATGAGATCAGCTTCCATCATTCGTAAGGCACGATTTAACATTGAATAGAGAAAACATTGATACGTATACCACCAGATTGGAAGATGTTTACGATATTCTCGTTCGAGTTTGTCGACATTTTTCAGTTCCTCATTACTACCGATAAGTTGTTCTCGACAGTAAACAATAAAGTCTGTGATATGCTGTTGTTCAAAATCAATTGTTAAGAGAATTTCCTTTAGTATTTGAGTATACATAAAAGATTGATCGAGTTGATCAAGATTTTTATTTGTTACATCACCATTCGTGACTACAAAGCTCATCGGAATGGTGTTTTGATCACATTCATGGGCAGCTTGTTTCAGTGCTTCACAGATTGGTTTAATGTCTGTGAAGACACCTTTAACTTTTGACCAATTTTTTGTCCATAACTCATGGCCAGCTTTATTTTCACAAAAAATATAGATCCTACTCACCTGTGGCATATTATGAACAACAGATACTGTTATTTCTCCAAATGCACCCGACGAAATCAGGAATATCTTCTCTTCTTCAATGTCACTAATAAAACCGACACATTCATCCGCCGTGGTGAATGTATGTACGGTGTTCACAACTTCTCGTAATTTGGACATTGTATTGATACAATCGGCATTGTTAACTTCATCAATACTGCTGTCGAGCCAGACCAATAGGAAATTTTGGATACAATGAGCATACGGAGCTCATCGTGGCATCGTGCTGGTATGTTGTATTGGTCCTCCTGTTATTGCAGACTTTGTGTTCTTAGTTCCCATAATGTATATAGTTCAGAAGAATGTGATGAATAATGATAATGGAAAAATGAAAAAAAATGCTTGAATTTATATGATTTTGAATTTTTTTCTAGATTTTTCTAATTACTCATTGATGTCGACATTCTTACTTCATCTTATAGATATCAGTACAAAAATCGTTGATAAAAAACGAATGAAAAGAACGTAACTTTATATTATTGACATTCTGACTAAAAGAACAAAGATTTTTGGAGAAAAAAACCATGTATAGTGTTTTTTCCCTATGAATCATTCTATATTTTCTTCCTTTGACTTATCATAAACTGTTGAATAGATAAGAATACAAAGGGGTCATTCCAGCCACCAACGAAACGTAAGCAACACTGCAAAGCCGTTGGTCAACAGGCTCATTCCAGCCAGTTACTGGAGGAATCGGAGGATGACGACAAAGACCATATGGAAGTTGAAGAGGAAGGAGACGAGGAACCCGAAAACTTCAAGGAGCGTGAGATCTTCCTCAAGTTGATCAGGAGATACTGGCGGTGTCTCCAGTGCTACAAGGATGGGCAGGACTATGCCACTGTCATGCAGTTGTTCTTCAGCGAGAAATGTGAAGGAAAGGTGTTGAGGCACACCAGAATCAGTAACACTGGCTTAACTTGAAAGAGTTAAATTTCTGGACTAATTCAGAGTATCATTTTGTGTTACTTTCGGCTTCGTTTCTTTTCTATAATAGATTTTCCCGTACATACATTCAGTGGCATCAAAATACACGTGTGCAGAAGGAAAACTGAAGACTTGAACGAAGATGGCAGCAAATACATGATTTTCCTTCTGAAAAACCTCTTCAAACCCCCTCTAAAGACCCCTCTCCACTGTCCGAAGACCTCCTGAGGATCTCAAGAGTGTAACAATCGCATTCTCCATGGTTTTCAACCTACGTAGCGTTAACAAAACTGCATTTGAAGCAAAAGTCGCGAAAAGAGCAAAAAAGGACTTGTCCGTTTAGCCATCGTGCTCAGTAAAAGTCGAATAACTCGAAAACGAAAAAAGATTTCCAAAAAAGACAAACATAGATTTGAAGAGGAGCCTCCGGCGAATCTAACCATGTGTCAATTAGGGGCTAACTCCTCTCCTGAAACCTGTGATAGATTTGCAAAAAAAGGTTTGCACGTTTTAGTCCTCTGGGTTTTGAGTTCCGATAAAAACCCATTTTGTGTCCTACAGCTGCGGAAGTCACATGGCTAGATGCAGTTTTCAATGTTGAATCAGAAACACTTTGTCTCGAGGCTTGAAATCTTCTACTACAAAAACTGGAGTCAATTTTTTGAAAATGTGTTTTTTTTGGTATTTTTAATTCCTCTCAGTATTTTGACCATAACTCGGCGAGGAAAGGGTTCTGGAGGACCGGGATACGATACTCGGACTCGCCGTTCAATTCTCTATCGAATAGAGGCTGAAAAACGGAATCTATTTTTCACTCGAATTTTGCTTTCCGTGCATCTTATGAGATAGTGTATTATCGCACTCTTGGTTTCGGCTATTTTGTCAGAAGAAGTCAGATTTCTTTTCAGTAGTCATCAACGTCTGAGATGTGTAGATGAAAGTTTTTGTGCAACCTCATAATTACCTTCATTAGTTGTGCTAAAATTTAGGTTGTTTTTTTTTGGGTGTTTCGGTAGATCAAAAAAAAATAGCTGGAAAGATGTTATACTGGTGTAGTGGAATAATTGACATAAATCTCCTAATCATATACTGTTGGAGAATGGATTGTTTTTATAACCTTCTAATTAAAAGAAGATCCTAACCAATTTAAGTCGCAAAAGTTTGATCAATTTAAAGTAAATTTTCAATTTCTAATGTTATTTTTAGACGTCAATTTTTGGTCAAATTTTTTATAGCAATGAGTCGTAAGAAAATGCTAAAAAAGAAATATTATTTTTAATAAGAGATTGATTTATTAATCAAAAGACCGTATGGCTCAACACAAAGCTTGAGATTTTCATTTTTAGTTCGGAACTGCCAGATATGGTTAATATATATATGAGTATCATTTTCGAATATAGAAATCAGTCGGAACAGTACGGAAAATGAGCGGAAAATTCCGGTCTGTACGTTTCGACCTGAATAGTGAGGAAAAATTTAAAAAACTACTCTTGGTGGGAGCGAAAAATCTTGACTGTATGAATCCGAACATGAAGAGGTCTCCCATTGTACTCAAATTTTCTTGATAATGCATAAGTGAAAATGAAAATGCATGTTTATAAGATTATATAAAATCCCACGAGTTTTCAGAATATGCAATTGGTTTTTAAAAAAATATAATATAGAGAGAAAGAGAAGAATAATATATGTTATTATTTCTTAACATTTATGTGAACGTCTCTCATAATTTAATTTATTTATTTTAATTTATTTAATGGTTCATTTTTAAAAATAATATTCCCAATATAACGAGCTCCATGTTTAGTCAAATGCCAACCGTCAGATGATATTAATTTTCCATCAGAAGTAAAATGAGGACATGTATTATTATATCCAGTACAAATCATTTTTAATACATTGACAAATATTGATTTATCTATATTTTTTTCTAATAAATTATTAATTTTAACAGTTTCTTCCAATGGATATTGATATTGTTGAATTCGAAATTGAGTTGATTTGTTAGCATATAACATTGGATTAATGCTTCCAAATTGTTTCGCTCCAATCACAAATATTTGTTGTTCTTTTGTTAAATTTAATAATTTTAATGTCATTGGTAGTCTTTGAGCACTCCATTCCTGCCAATTACTTGCTAATATGATAATATTAGCTTGACGAATTAATGGTAAAACAAATTTAATGTCATTTGCATTTGTACATACTTGTCTATGTTTTACTTCAATAAATTTTATTCGTTCTTCTAAACCAAGATAAATTTGACAGAAGTAATTAATCCAATAAACAAGAATTTCATAATTAGCTAAGTATTTTCCTTCAATAATCATATTTAAAAAATCTTGTGAAAAACTATCACCCATTAATAAAATTCTTCTATTTAATGTTATTGTTTGATCTGAAAAATTTTTTTTTTCTTTTTCTAATGCTAAAAATGCTCTTACAACATATTGCCCATTACCATATTCTTTCAAGTCATATAAATAGGTATCAGTTCCATTATTTATTACTAATGATCGGTTGTTTCCAGTTTGAATTAAGAATAATCCAATAATGAAAGTAATTACGAGAGCTAAACCACTTATACAAAATATTTGTTTTTGAGAAAAATGTTTTTTATTTCGAAATGGTTGTTCAACAAATAAATAACTCAATATACTAAATAGAAAAACACCACTTATTACGATAATAATAATCATCCACATTTGTAGTGTTTCATTTGTTTTCAAACGAATAAATACGAGTAATGGTTGATGAAAAAGATAAGCACTATAAGATATAAGACCAATGAATCTTAATGGATATGTACTTAACAAATATCCAATGAATGTATTATTATCTCCAAAAATAATAATTAATACGGATCCAAATGTTGGTATTAATGTATAAAAATTTGGAAATGGAGGAATATTATTCTTGTTAAAAAATACTATAGATATTATAATCAATATAAAACCAATAAATGATAACAATTGTTTTGATTTGTGAGAGAAGTTTCTAAAATATAGAAATTAAAAGAAATTTTTTTTTTTCAATATGAAGATAACAAATATACCTAGTTGAATGTTTATCATGTAAATAAAATCCAATAAAAGCTCCAAATAACAATTCCCATATACGTCCTAAAGGTAAATAAAATGATGCAAAACGATGTTGTGAAAACATTTGAAACTGATCGATTGATATTGATTGTAAATTTCCACCCCATTGACAAAGAAATAAACTTATCATAGTAAAAAATGCTAAAATAATTATTAAATAAAATTTCTTTTTAATAAATAGATAACATAATAATGGAAATAAAAGATAAAATTGTTCTTCTACAGCTAAACTCCATGTATGAATTAACGGATTTAATTGACTTATTTGAGAAAAATATCCATCATCTTTCCACCAAAAATATATATTTGAACTAAAACATACTATTGAAATAAGAGTTTCACCAAATTCTTTTAATTGTTCTGGTAACATAAAATAATAAGAAAAAAATGAACTTAGAAATAATATAAAAAATAGTGCTGGAAGAATACGACGACATCGTCGTTCATAAAAATTAATTAATGAAAATCTTTCTTCATGACATTCATTTAAAATAACTGATGTTATTAAATATCCACTTATTACAAAAAATATATCAACACCAATATATCCACCAGAAAAATACATTGTCAAACCAGAATGATAGAATATTACGGGAATAACAGCTATTGCTCTTAAACCATCGATTTCTTTACGATAATCAAACATAATTGTCAATTATTTTCACAGCACTTTCAATAATAAACACTAACCTAGAATAAAACGAAACGAAATTATGTCTGGATCTGCTTATGAAATAGAACTATATATATATAAACATAGAATCAATAGGAAAAAAACATCTTTTCCAAATTTACGAAAAGTTAAAAATTTCTATGTTACTTAGGGCATACCAAAAGTAATGACGAAGGTTCTTTTTTTTCTTAAAAAGGGATATAAAAAAATTTCTTTTTTTACTAATAGATAAAGCGTCTTCCGCTCTATTTTTCTATGCTGTTTGATCACTATTTAACTAATGTTATAATAATAACATTTTGATAAGAACTTTTTTTGTTGAAAACTAGTGTAATGAATCTTACTTTATTCAGAACCAGATGATAATCCAAGAACAAAAGACACACACTTAAGCAGATGCACACCAGCTATATTTACTCGTAAAAAGAAAGAATGTGTGAGCGATGGAACAAAACAAGCAAAATATATGGAATGTGGAGGGGGATGTATACGTGTGTGAAGGAGAAAAAAATGTGAGATGCGTATGAATGCGAAACAAATGCATGGGAGAGGAAAGAGAGCGTATCACGTCCGATGGACATGACAACTAGCTGGTACCAGTAGATCATAATGGGTGAAGCATTTTTGTATCTCATTTTATCACCACTTAAAACGTTGTATTAAAAAAATAAAATACACTACACGATGTAGCGTGAAAAGCTCTACAAGTTACAAAGAATAATTACGAAAAGATAAGATAAGCAAAAAACCAATTCGTCTTCTACCAAAAAATAAATTTCATTTTCGCAAAGTCAAAATTTGATCGCTCAAAATTTTGTTCATTTTGAAAACAAAAAGTGCAAATATAAAGTATGCGGTCATTTATAAACTGTAGAGATTTTCACGCTGCATCTTGCAGTATATTTTGTTTTGTTAATACAACTGTTAAGTCCGTAATTTTGTTGATGTATATATATTTTATTCTAACTGATAATACACATGTCTCTTACATAAAAAACAATCAGTATATATACCAGTCAAATGTTAAGTGGAATATGGATTATTCCATGATATAAGATATCACCTTTGGAAAATCCATGATTAATACATAAACGTAAGAACAACCATCATCGGATTAAACCAAGAGAAACACCAGGGAAAATACCTGGCAGAACGAAAGAAAAGAAGAGAAGAGAGTTATACTTAAGAACATATATGTGTAACGAACGAACGAAAGAACGAAAGAGAAAACATATATATAAGAGTAAAAGAAAAGAAAAGCACATAGAATAATTCCCTATGGAATGTGTTATACAAATATTCCATAACAACAACGTTTTAAGTGATGATAAAATAAGATGCAAAAGTATCCCATTTTTTTACGCCACATTCATTATGATCTACTGGTCCCAACTAGTTTTCAACAATAACAGTTCTTATCGAAATTTTATTATTATAACATTAGTTGAATAGCGATCAAATAGCATAGGAAAATAGAGCGAAAAATGCTCTATCTATTGATAAAAGAAGAAAATTTTCTTATACCTCTGCTTAAGGAAAAAAAGTACCTTCCTCACTACTTTTGGTATGCCCTAAGTACTGTATCACTTACCATTAAAAAATACAATACCATTCTAACGCCAACTTTTAGAAAAAGAAACGTGCTTTTTGTGTATTTCCTTTACTGAAAGAAAGGGTTTTACATTTGAAAAATATATGTATGTTTGTCTGTCTGTCTCTTTAAGCCAATCAGATTACCAGAAGATGTTTCTCCACTAATGTCCGCTTGAAACATAGGGCTGTGAGGGCCAATAAGGGATTATTAAGAGACATTCCACGAGAAAACCACGGTTTTTCTATATAGGTCAGAACATGTGGGTCAACGGATTTCGGATCTGACCCCATAGGAACTTAGGCATTATTGACCCATATATGAATCCAAAATATTACAGTCTAAAGATTTATTTTAAGAGAGTTAAGGTATGTGGAACCATATCACCCCAAAAATGACCCTGAAAAATGAGCAAAATTGAACTTTTTTGTTTTCTGAATTTTTTTCCATATAAATTTTCCTCTAATCAAATTAAGTCATATACCAATCGATAGACCTTGAGTTGCTCTACAAAACTGCGAATATGGCATTTTCCAATTGTCTCAAAATATAGGGAGAATACCCAAAATACATTATTTTTGGCAACTTCAAAAATCCATTAGTTCTCAGTAATTTGCCCAAACGACCTAGTGAGAAGTCGATTGCCAAAAATATCAACACATCATCCTGTAGCCCATTCGATTCTGCATCGAATCATATATTAGGCGTTTCTTCAAAACGTTCTCACGGTGCAAAAGATAAACTCGAAGATTGACAACTAACACCATTTTTTATCTATTTT